>DWLI01001386.1:0-15790 GCA_018249915.1 Cecropterus dorantes dorantes | reverse complement strand
TTGTTTTTTGTTATTTTAACCACAATTTAACATTTAAACCATCCTTCGTCCCTTAATTCAGTTGATTAAATATTGTTTTTAATTTAAATAGATTTTTTTTCTGATAATGTATACCTATCATTATCTTTAGAATGTTATAGCTAGACAGAAGTTCCGTAGAAAGACGTCCTTCCGTACAAAATATTTTATATAATTATTCTTAAAATTTTGTCTCTAAATTAAACATTGTCATATTTACTCATGTACACCATAAAAAATGTGACAAACCGTTAATTTCTTGAACATGCTAAACATTGCCAGCGATAACAAGTGTCTTCAAAAAATCGATTTTCTTCGAATACATTTACCGTTACGAATACAAAACGTGAAAGATAAGTATTATTTATTTTGAGTAACAAAAGTTTCCTTTCCTTTGTAGTGACGCGTTAAGTGATGCGGCTACCCAGAGCTCCAAGGGATGGCACATTCCCCAGATAAGATAGCAGGCGCATTGCTATCCGATCAGTCACCATCGTACCACAATGCATCGCTGTTTGTCGTCTTCGTTTCAAATCCAGTAATTAACTCACTTGACACAATAACTTGTGTTCGCACTAACAAAAGGACATTGCTAGTTCCAACGAAGTCACAAAAATAATATGCTAACTTTAACAAAATATTGTTTATTTAATAGACTTTTTATTTTAGTCCCGCTGTACACATGATACACCGGTCTATTGTTAATCGTCTGTTTGTTTCGTCTACAATTAATTTAAGAATGTTATAGAAAGCTTCATATAGAGTCATCATAAACAACAAATTTTCTATGGAGTTAATTAAAATATAACTAGGAACTTTGCACTTGGTATTTGGTATCATGACATTACAGTCGCATAATTGTATTCTTTTATTTTATATACCTATGAACAAATATAAATTAAGTACTTACATACCTATACCTATTACCTACTTATCTATCTACCTATGTACAAACATAAATTAAGTTACTATCTAAGTATCTACCTAGGCCTTAAGTTAACTATTTTTATAACTTCCTTAAGCAATATTTTTGTAAATTTGTTATGACACTATATTTGCTAATTGCTATAAAAGCTTATAAAGTCTCTTAATTAATAATCTCTTGATTAAAAATATATTTTTGCCTTCGCAAAGTTGTTCAATAAAATACCCATTGCCATGCATTATAACTTTTAAAAACAAAAGTCACTTTACTTTTTATTGGTGTAGGTCGCCAGCATGTACCATTTTTTATGATCGTATGTAGGTACGTATAATTGATTTACTCACGTAATCGTAACGTTGGAACAAGCAACAGGGCGTCTTGTATTGACATTACTGAAAGGTCGGGTCAATGAATACTTTTATCTTACATCTGTGGTCAGTGCAAGTAATAAAGATAGCCAGCAATGCAGCTGGTTGAACTCGTAAAACGACACAATCGAAGCGCTTGTGCGGTCAGTTTTATTAGCTACCTACTCCATAATAATGAATGAGTTTATTCAATTATCAATACCGAGAACCAATGTCGCGAAGATGAGTGATTTATGTAAATACTCGCACCGTGTTAAGAATAACAATTGCGTTCGCGAACTTCTTTATCGAAATGACTCGAGACTCGAGAGCAAGACGTTTTTGGCATAAAATTCGGAATGGTCTAACATAAAAAGGAGGCATGAATAATATAAGTCGTGTTTTACAGAGCCGACATAAATATAAACTCTTTTATTCAGAAAACTGAATAACCGCCAAAAATGTATGAGTTTAATGAATAATATTACATACACAGTACAAGACACGTGCCAACATTATTTTTCCGATAATAAGTCCTTTCATAATGTAACTGTTACCTACTGTATACATTTATTCGTAGTCTATTACGAAAAATATATAATAAATGTTATTAAGAAAGTTTTTACAATAATTTTCTATTTTTTTATGAAATACACAGTTGATGGATGTTTTCTGCAAATAATTTCACTTTAGTCTTTTAAGTATAGATACTCTGGTGCTGTTCTTTTAATGGTGTTTGAACCCTCTTTTGGTAGGGTATTCTTTTGCGAAATCAGCGCCACAACTATTTCTGCCTAATGGCAATGTAAATAGCTGCAGAATTTTAAATTTAAAGCTATATAAAAAGTGAGGCATAAAAAATTCAAACTTCACCAATCTAAATTTATTACACTCACACATGCCTATAAGTACCTATATCTTCATCAACTACAAGTTATAACTAAGTTGTGTGTATTTTAATAACTGTATGTACACTCACACTTACATACTAAATGCATCTGCAGTGTTGCAGCTAGTAACAGATAAACCGCTACTAAACTTTGAATCGAATCAACTAATTGGGGAGGTTTCGTCGCCAGCCAATTGGCCCTGTCTGGCTTATTCGTATTTATTGCTAAAAATATACGGGACCAAAGTTTGTCGAGCTTTACATAGATATCTTAAGCATAAGAAAATACCAACCTAATTAAGCTTGGTATGTACTTTCTTCCATTAGTAAACATAAACAAGATTTCTGATTACTCCTATCCATAAGATCACATCTCACAGAAGATCATTCCCACTCATAACTTCCTCTATCCAAAACCCATAGCAAATTCATATTCACCCCTTAAACAAATGTGGGGACTTTAGACTACTGACTCTAGAATACTGGTAAAGCGCTACTAGTCTAGAGTCAGTAGAATAGAGTCAGTCATTTAAACCACACTGCAGCAGCCCCTTACACTATTTTCTGGTAGATATAGATGTCACATGCAGAATTGTCTGTACCAATGAGTCGATTCTCATAAGCGTCGAGTATTGCTTTATAAAATATTCTTCCGTGTGTTATCAACTAACTGGTGCGCGAAATTGACGTGTGAAACTTAACAAATTCCCATGACTAAATACTGTCGCTCACTTCGTTACGGAACATAAAACCAGTTAAATGCATTTGAACCAAGTGATTTTTCTGCAGTTATCAAAGTAGACGCAGACTTTAATACTTATATCATTGTTGTAGACGCGACGCCTAGAATTTATTAAAGGTAATCGTTTCTAAATATTTTAATGCAAAAAAAAACTAAATAGACGAAAAATATTTTGATTCATTTGTAATGTTTAATGGATATTTGTTATATATTAATTATATTAAACAGTTAAATTTATTTTGTCAATAAAAAAAACATTTTACTAAACAGTTAAAAAGATTTTGTCGGAATATGCATACGGTGTAGGTACCTACACACTTGTGACAACTTTGTTTTTGTGATCTTCTATTTAATAAACAAACATAACATAAACGTCAGTAGTGATACATTATGCGGTACTAAGAATTGATTTCATTTTCCTTGAAATAAAAAACAAAACCACATTAGGTGCTTCATACTCATGTCGTAACAACCCAACAATGTCGTTAGGTATAGCCATTAATGAACTGCTGCTTATTTGTCATGTCTGGTGTATTAATACAATGCAGACTCATCGGTTTATCTGAAGGAAACTCATTGAGCGCTGGACGTCGACCACACAATCACACCTTTTCGACGAACTGTCATTGACTCCAGTCCTAACAGTGAAAGATATGGAGACGTGTTCCTCCAAAAATATAAGTCCTCATCTCAATTACATTAGAAATTATTTATGTGAATTTAAAATGTTGTTAACGTTTTTACTTTTATTAAAATTTATCGATGGTACTCCTGAAAACTAAGCATAGTAAAAATGTATTTAATACTTTATTGATTCAGCACTGTATCAGGCGCTGTACCTAGTTATTACTGTTATGTTTTTACGAGTGCTATCAACAGTGTCACATTATGTTATAGCGATTGGTAAAATTGTAGCTTACTCTAACGTACATTTGCGCTCAAAAAAATTACCATGAAACTTAAGATACCTTAACATATTTAAAGGTTACCTACCTACGCAGAAGTCCATTAGGGTAAATAGGTTTTACAGTGCAGAGCCGGAGCAGAACCATATCTTTCCTTTCAGTACTAATGCACCAATAAAGGTTTTTTCAGAAGGATCATAATGACACTGGTAAATACAAAAACCCAAAATCAGTTGTTTATAAGCAATTTTAATATGTATAATTATTTTTTGCGTTATTAATGTAACAACGCTCACTTATTTCTTATAGTCAATAAAATGAAATGAAATGAAGTAATAAAAATACATTAAACATAAATGTTTGCCAACTGAATATTTAAACAATCCATCTTAAGACTCGTTTATAAGTGAAAAAAAAAACAAAACTTGTAACTACCTATTTTGGTACGATGAGTTCTACTTCTAACGAAGATCACCGTAGGATTATGTGCGTGCAACCGATGATTCACGCTGAACCCAGCTGGCGCCGACAAATACCGGCCAGCGACCTAAAACTTTGAAAATTCGTCATCGTTTATAAAAAATAATGTAAGCAATAAGCATACAGTTAAATTTAACACAGACGTGGCGCCAGTTAGTGTAGGAATTAGATAATAATTAAAGTATCTAACTAGATACTTTTACTTATAAAACGAAAAATGTAAACGGATTTAAGATACTGTTTTTTTTTAACGTAGACCGTACTCTCGTTAGAAAGTAGTATGTTAAAGCCCTTATTAGTCTGGGTCGCATCGATATCGATCGTTATATAATTACTATTTTCCTACATTGAATGTTATACTGAAATGTTGAAAACTGTGGCATTTGCCCTTAGCGCACGTTCGATTTTTATTTAAACGAAAAAATCTGAAGTTTGATTCTAAATTCCGTATGAAAATAAATTTAGTTTAGTTTTAAACCGAACGCTAGCCTTCTATGAAGAAACAAATTAGTATTATTCAATACTGTAATAAAGCAGTAGTGCTGGTATTTTTTTCATAATATAAATTTTGTAAGTAAAGTGGATAAAAAACGTATTACATAGGTTGGTTATTAGAACTGACTATATGACTACATGTCAATCTAGTGCTGAATTTGACGTGAACTGTTCAACAATGTTTCTAACTCCGGGGTTTTGAACAGAATTTTTGGAACTGAAAATTTTATAAAATGACACCTAGGAGTCTGATTACTATTTTGTTCATTATAATAGTAAATTGTACATATACAGGAACCTCTCGGTCTTTTTGCGGCAAATTGTACAGCGGTTTCATTTGCAATTAGGGATTGGCAAAACCGTCATTTAGTCTTGTGGACTTTATAGCAAGTGAATAGCAGTGTTCGAAACCGTACGATAATAAACGTACATGTACGATAGTACACTATAATCGTACGTATAATCGTACGATAATTTTCATTACGATTTTGAGATATAACATTTTGCGTTGTTCATGATAAATTTATTCAGAGATGACTTTTTTTGTTTTTTGATCAATAAATATTTTAAGAAGACTTATTTTTGATTGTGGAATAATTTGAGATGACGTAATGAGAAGAATAAAAATTAGTAAAAAAAAATGGTAAAATAATTTGTTATTGTACTGGTACGATAATTTTGATCAGAATGATCCAAAATACGAAAACTTTTCCGGCTGTCGTACGATAATTGACTGGCTACAGGTTGGGAACCCTGGTGGATAGAGTTTTTGACTTTTGTCTTGTAATGACAGATTATGTCAGATTCAGATAATATCTTTCTTGTTTCTCGTTTTTCGTCGTTTAAATAAGCATTTATTCTTTAAGAATTTATCAGTCGTAATTCAAAGTAAGTTTCTTTTGTAAGTAAATTCTCGCTTCTATTTCTATTAGTGGCTGTATGCAGTAGTAATATACTATGAATAATATTATAATACTTTACCTTCTTTCAGGAATTGGCGCCAAAATATCGCGACCGGTGAAGGTTTACCAAATAGTTCAAAATGGATAAAAAAATGAACAAAGGTCCACCTCCAAAGAGGTTTAAGTCGAATGACGACGACGAAGATGATATGCCATGTAGTTTTGAAGAGCAATTAGCGGGAATGGAAACTGAATTTGATTCAGAACAATTTGTTGGCGAAGGACCAGAAAATCGAACCACTAATACAAAATGGTCTAGACCAGAACCTCCGGAGCTAAATCCTTCAAAGGTTTCCTTAGTTTTTCAACAACTTGACATTGATCATTATAATGGTCCACCAATGCAAGGTATGCCTGGGTCTCAGCTCGGCCCTGTTCCTATCATGCGAATGTACGGTGTTACAATGGATGAGAACTCTGTATGTTGCCATGTTCATGGATTTACACCATACTTCTATGTAACTGTGCCTGCAAAATTTTCTGACTCTTCTTGTAATGATCTAAAAAGTAATCTTAACAAAGCCATTCTAGAAGACCTCCGTGCCAACAAAGACAAAATCAGAGAGACTGTTTTAGAGGTAAGATTGGTCAAAGCCAAGTCAATCATGTATTACAAAGGAGACGATGAAATAACTTTTGCCAGGGTTTCTGTAGCTTTACCTAGACTAATAGCAGCAGCTAAAAGACTTATTGAAAGACAGCCAACATCATTTGGGTTAACGGATCCAAATTTTTACGAGACTAATATTGATTTTGATATTCGCTTCATGGTGGATACCGGTGTTGTGGGCTGTAGCTGGATAGAGTTACCGGCAGGAAAATGGTCCTTACGGTCAAAAAATGATCAGATAAGTACAGAATCTAGATGTCAGATTGAAGTAGATGTTGCTTGGAACAGTTTCATTGCTCATTCACCAGAAGGAGAATGGTCAAAGGTAGCTCCAATCAGAATATTAAGTTTCGATATAGAATGCGCTGGCAGAAAAGGTGTTTTTCCAGAACCTGATAAGGATCCTGTAATACAGATTGCTTCTATGGTGATCAGACAAGGAGAACTCGAGCCATACTTGAGAAATGTATTCACTTTAAATACTTGTGCTCCCATTGTAGGGTCACAAGTCCTTAGTTTCCAATCAGAAGCTGAAATGTTATCTAAGTGGTCAGACTTTTTCCGTGAATTAGATCCAGACATAATAACAGGCTACAACATTAGCAATTTTGACTGGCCCTATTTAATAAATAGAGCAAAACACCTCAAAGTAACCAATTTTGATTTCTTGGGAAGAATCAAAAATATTAGATCTGTTATCAAGGATTCAATATTGCAATCAAAACAAATGGGGCGCCGAGAAAATAAAAGTATTAATTTCGAAGGTAGAGTTCCTTTTGATCTACTTCTGGTTCTTGTGAGAGATTACAAACTAAGGTCATACACATTAAATGCTGTCAGTTACCACTTTTTACAAGAACAAAAGGAAGATGTTCATCACAGTATTATTACAGATTTACAAAATGAAAGTGAGCAAACCAGAAGAAGGTTAGCCATGTACTGCTTGAAAGATGCATACTTACCTCTTAAACTACTGAATAAACTAATGTGCATAATTAATTACATGGAAATGGCTAGAGTCACAGGTGTTCCGTTGTTATGCTTGCTAACAAGAGGTCAGCAAATTAAAGTTGTCAGCCAGCTCCTGAGGAAAGCAAAAGACGCAGGATATTTAATGCCAGCTTATCATGGACAAGGGTCAGAGGATCAGTTTGAAGGTGCAACTGTTATTGAACCCAAAAAAGGATATTATGCAGATCCCATATCAACTTTAGATTTTGCTTCACTGTACCCTAGCATTATGATGGCACACAACTTATGTTATACTACTTTAGTGCCTCCAAATTTGCAAAGAGATCAGAATTATGACGCTACTGATGTTACAGTCACACCATCTAAAAATACTTTTGTAAAAGCACATATCAGAAAAGGACTACTGCCTGAAATTTTAGAGTCATTATTGGCTGCTAGAAAAAAAGCTAAAGCAGATCTGAAAGAAGAAAAGGATCCTTTTAAAAGATCTGTACTTGACGGGAGACAATTGGCATTAAAAATAAGTGCTAATTCAGTATACGGGTTTACTGGAGCTCAAGTTGGCAAATTACCTTGTTTGGAAATATCAGGAAGTGTTACTGCCTATGGTCGAACAATGATTGAATTCACTAAATCTGAGGTGGAGAAAAAGTACACAAAGTCCAATGGATACAAAGAAGATGCAGTTGTTATTTATGGTGATACCGACTCAGTAATGGTTAAGTTTGGAGTGAAAACCCTAGAAGAGAGTATGGAACTGGGCAAGGAAGCTGCTGAGTTTGTTAGCTCGAAGTTTGTAAAACCAATTAAATTGGAATTTGAAAAAGTGTACTATCCATATCTTCTTATAAATAAAAAAAGATATGCAGGACTCTACTTTACTAGGCCCGACAAATATGATAAAATGGATTGTAAGGGAATTGAAACTGTTCGGAGAGACAATTGTCCTCTTGTGTCCAACATGATGAGTACATGTCTCCAAAAACTATTGATAGACAGAGATCCAGATGGTGCAGTTAACTATGCCAAACAAATAATCAGTGATTTACTTTGCAACAGAATTGATATATCCCAATTAGTAATCACAAAAGAGTTAACTAAAAATGATTATGCCGCTAAACAAGCTCATGTAGAATTAGCAAATAAGATGAGAAAACGAGATGCAGGTACAGCACCAAAACTGGGTGATAGAGTTCCATATATTTTGTGTTGTGCAGCTAAAAATACACCTGCTTATATGAAAGCAGAAGATCCCATATATGTTTTGGAGAACAGTGTACCAATTGATTTTAACTACTACTTAGAAAATCAGTTATCAAAACCACTTTTAAGAATATTTGAACCTATACTTGGGGAAAAGGCAGAATCTTTGCTACTTAAAGGTGAACATACAAGGACTAAAGCCATGGTAACTTCAAAAGTTGGTGCTTTGGCAGCTTTTACCATGAAAAAAGAAAAGTGTATTGGCTGTAAGACCGTAATGCCTAATAATGCTAAGAAAGCATTGTGTAATCATTGCTTGAGTAAAGAGGGACAGTTATACATTACTGAAGTATTTAAATTAAGGCAACTCCAAGAAAAGTTTGCAAGACTTTGGACTGAATGCCAAAGATGTCAGGGCAGTCTGCATGAGGAAGTTTTATGCACAAATAGAGATTGCACCATTTTCTACATGAGGAAGAAAATGGGAATGGAATTAGACACTCAAGAAAAAACTGTCCTAAGGTTCGGAGAACCTATTTGGTAAAATAAATATAAGTATTTTTAATCAATGTTTAAGCAGTATATTAAATAAAAGTCAACATTCAATAACATATTTTATTTCTTTGCTCCTATTTAGATAAACAAAATCATTTACAATAATATATCCTAATTCATCAATAACTCATCCTAGAAACATATTGGAATGCAATATTTAATTAAAAAGAGAGCAAAGCTTTTAATAAGGGCACGTTAAGATATAATTACATTTAAGTACATTTTATTACTAAGCAGATCAATTTTGGAATGAGAACATATACTTAAGGAATGAACCTCTTTCCTTTGGAAATTCTGTTATAACAAAACTGACTGAACAAAAATATATTTATTAAATCATTTTTTTTCTGCATTTCAAAAATAATGTACTACTAAACTATATTATTTGATCATCAATATTATTCATATTCGGAATTAAATATAATATTTATTGTGCAGGTTAAATTCAGCTAATCATGCCATAACATCCCTAATCTTAGTGATTACATGCTCTGATCAATGGTATTGCATCATAAAGTATTATAGCATATGAATGATTATTTATATTAATATATTTACATAAATTTTACAGTTCAAATTATCACAGAAATAAATCAAATATAATTCCACATTGTAATGTTGCCATTGTAAGTTTTACCAATAATTTGATTTCAGTCCAGTCAATTTAAAATATTAAAAGAGCTACAATAATTTTGTAGTTATAAATAGATTCAGTAATAATGGAATGCAACATTTCTATGGATAGTAGAAACAAACTTCATTGCTACAAGTAAATTAACATTACATACAATAACACTCGACAAATTAATATATTTTTATACAAAAGATGGCTAAAACTGTCTTATGAAACCAAATTCACATCAAACACAAAGTTAAGCCAAAATAAAATATTTACATTTGTTTAGTACTTTATAGAATAAGCAGTCACAAAGAGAAAAAAAAAATTAGTAAGTCTTTTATTGGTTACTCGAGCATTGATTAAATAGTATAGTCATTCAATATAAAATTCAACAATTTGTAAAATAAAATAAAATAAAATATGACTTGAACATAATTACTTATTTATTGGAAAATTATAAGTACCAACTTAAATTTTAAATATTAAGATTTTATGCAACATGATAAGTTGATAACATACAGCTTGTAAATACCATAATCGAAATATAGCTGCAAAATTGTTATTTTAGACTTCTAAGTTTAACATATAAGTCTATTCATTCACAACTCATGATTAAGGAATATGGAGTACTGTGCCAATATCTTTTTAAATCAAAATAATAAAAATTAAGTATAAAGTAAAAAAAAAAAACTATTTTTACTATTATAGGCTATGAAAAAAAAGTTATTTATATTTGTAAATAAAGACTAGCATAACATTTTTAGTAAAAAGCTGTGATAGTATAAAAAAATGTACATTACAATTTTATGAAAAATATACAAGACAATTTGGAAATATAGCTGTATTTTCATCTGTTTTCTTGTGATAAGGATCTAGTTAAATTTTGTTTAGAGTTCTTATTTGATGTAAGTTGCTTATTAGAATTCAAATGGCTTTTTACTACAGGCACCATAGGCACTGGAGGTTCGAAAAAGGGTATATTTGTTGCAGGATTGTTTGATAGTTTCATGATGTCTTCAAGGGTTCTAATGAAAGTATCACATGTTGCTGTTAAAAGACTAGAGGCATCCTCAATTTTCTGTAATGAGAAATAAAGTATTTATTACATAATTAGCATATAATAATGTTATCAAAGCATATTGGACTTTGGCCCAAAGTGATCTAAACTTCTCTCATTCTGATAAGAGATTTATGTCCAGTAGTGTTGAGGCAATAATGGGTTGATGTATGCTTATGTCCACATTTTATCTGATTAATTTCTATAACCTGTTACCTTATATTTCTAAATTGTTGTTGTAAGACCAAAGTATTATTTTTAACATTACAATATTAATTGTTAATTATTTTTTTCATGTAAGACATTGAAGGTAATGCATTATTTACAATGTGTAATTTGAACTACACTGCAGTAGAACATATAAGAATAATTTAGCTTACTACTAATCATGTAAAATTCAGAATGCTCTCTTAGTCATAGTGCATCAGAAAACAACGTTTTTTGTGTAAAATCGAATTAACACAGTTGACATGTCGTTTTGAAAAAGTCCCTCATGTTATTACATGTATTACAGTTACTGTAGCGTTTAAAACATCTTTGACACCTTTTTATACAAGCAAACTTTGGACCAATTACAAAGAAATCTTACAATGTTCTTGGAATCCAATATAGTTATGTGTTCAGAATGTTGATAGAACTAGCATAGCAACAGGACTACCAAGATACTGTATTCAGTATTTGCATGTCATATTTCTGTACTATTTGACAAGTGTCCATGAGGTATTAAGTCTGTAAAAATAGTCACCTGTGTTTCAGGACCACCTTCAGCTAAGGCTGCACTTTTCACCGCATGCACTTGTTGCATCAGAAGGTCACAATACAACCTTAGTTCTGACTTTTTATGACTTAACGAATTGGTGTCTTCGTATCTGCCACCTGGAATATTTATAAGTGATAATTCGGTATAAATATTACTATAAAAACCCAAAGTACAGCAAATCCTAACTTTTACCAAATCTCAAAGGTAAAATGATCTGCAATCATCGTTTATGTCTTTTAACACCATTCATTCCATACATCTTTGGTTTTATCTGAAATATGGTAAATGTGGAAAAAGACAAAGTCTCATAATCAGTTTATTATAGATAGGTTCTACCAGTACATCTTAGGATTTATTCCAATTGGGGCTTTTACAGAAACATATTGTCGTTGTAGTTCTAACACCGCGTAAGTCTTTTTTTGGAAACTTTTGAGTAGAGACAAAAAACAATTAATTTTATATAGAAACAACAAAAGTACCATTTAGTACTTTTAATTTTCCGTAATTTAAAGGTTTATATTGGTCGAATCTTGTTTCTAATTGGATAAAAAGATACATATTTTGATTCCAAAGACGACGATTTTGAACGTTTCAAAATCGCAAAAAATTTTTTTTGCTATGTTAGAACTTCAACGACAATACACACAAGATTAATTTTGAGTCTCTTTGTTAAAATTAGAAATTGTTTGGCCCTATTTTTTTTTTTTCTTTTATACTATTTGTGTATTAAAAAACATTTTTTTTTTATGAAAATGATCAATTTACTTAAAGTATTTTGTTCAGCATATAGAAATAGAAAATTTCATCATTACTGTTTGCTCTGGTTCATACTCATTCCTTGTGTAAAAGATCAGATATTTGGAGTTAGGATTAAAATATAAAATTTTACAAAACTTACCTGCTGAGTCCACTTTTGTTTGCAAACAAACTTTGGCACTGCCTAAAGCAACGAGCCATTTCTGCCTGTCTTGTGGTGAAGGTGCCCTCAGGTACATGTGTTGCTGCCCCGGGATAACCAGATCTAACCGGGTGGTGTCAATATTATTAACTGCAAAGTTAGATTATGAAATGAGAAGATAATTAAAATTTAAATAGAATGTTATCAAGATTAGTTATTATAAAAGAGTATAAATAAGTTTTTTATACCACCCCACAGGTGAAAGGTGAAGGTGAAGGTACATACATACATACATTGTTAGTAAAAATATGTAAGTTACAATAAAGTTATATTAAAAAAAATAACAAATAAACATTTGAGAAATAGATAACCCCTGTCCTTGAGGGATATTGAGTCAAAACTGAAATTGTTACAGCCAAAAATCACAGGTTTTTTTATTGAATAAGAAATAGTAGATTTTTAAAAACAAAGAACAATTTAATAGCAATTACTTAACTTGTCAGTGTGGTTAAGATAATAACCGGCAGTATTAAAGTAAAAGTTGTTTTCAACTATTAACATTCTATTTTTAAAAAGTGACCAACCAATAAGTCAATCAATATAAGCATGATGTGAAAGTGAATTAAATCAAACGAAAATAGTTTACCATTAATCTGGCACACGGAAACCTTTACAGATCCTTTACACCCTTGAATGACTTCTTCTTGTGATTTGTAATAAGACAATATGCCATTATCCAAAACAAACCATCTGGTTTGCCAACCTGAAGCAATAAATTTCTTATTACACAAATGTATTAACCATTCACAAAACTATCAAACACAATCATACCATTCCAGTAATTTGTCCATTTCCACAATATACCTTCCATATGGGTTGTGTAACAGATCACTTGTGGTTTATTATTTATTTATTTACAAAATGCAACGCCAGCAAAATTTTACGGAATTCTCCAAATCAAGTGTCATTATCATTTATGTCAGTTGAATATCAATACGTCATATGTCAAAATATTTTTTAAGGTTTCCAGCGTTTAGATTCTCTCAATTTGGCATGAATATATTAAGTTATTTCTTTTTGCAGATTTCTTTCAGTCGCAATTAAAGAAAAATCAAATTCATCCAATAAAATTAATTACAATTATGTTAATAGTTTAACTTTTCAATGCCACTATGATATTCATGCATGCATGAATGGTACATATTTTTGTACGTCGGAACATATTTTTTTATAAAGCACTTTAAGCACGCCTGGCGTGGTGCTGGCACCGCGGTTAAATTTATAAGGACACGCAGAGCATGCAGAGCACACAGAAGAAGTCATGAAAAAGCTTTTTTATTTTTTATTCCTGTATATTGGCCATTTATGTATTGAGATACATCGAAGGCACTATAATTCATTGCGTTTTTTTTTAATTTATTAATCCAATATAAAATCGTTAAAAATTGAAAGATGCCCGTGTCGCATATATTTGCAATAATAAGTTATTGTTAATACAAAAAATCAAGAATCAAAAATATTATTTTACATTACATATAAAAAAATGTCCGTTTAATTTAAATAGTACTAAAACAGAGTGTAATGTAAAGTATTAAAAATTTTATTGTCCATACCCTGAGGTGAGTATTTCAATCTTTCTTAAATTCAAATCCATACATATTTTTAAAAGCAAAAGAAACCATAGGGCAGTTACTAAAACAATATGAATTTTATATTCTTCAGTAACAGTTGAGGTTTTCAATTAAAGTCAGGGGACAATCACCCCTGCCTGCCAGCGACACTTGTGCTTTATAATTTTCAAATCAATGGGATATTTGAAAATAAAATAATAGGTTCATTTTTATTACCTTTATTACATCTACTCATATAAAAGGTTTATCAATATCTAAACACAAAAATCCTAAAGTAATTCTTATTAAGGCACATACATATTAAAATAGGATAACAAGTTGGACGGAATTGTTACAATGAGATTCGTGATAACAAACATACTCAAATATTAGCATGCTCAATTATATAAAAATAGCAACCCAAAAAAATTAACTTATTAACATGGAATGTATTTAAATATTTCATTTTCATTTTCAATGATTATGTAATTGTCATTATATACATATAAAGAAATACCTTCATTAGTAGGTACATAAACAATATTAATATATTTAAAAGGTCTGAAAATAAACTACCAAACATAGTACATGTATATAAATGAGAATGGCCTATCTCCTTACTGCTGTTTAAAATATCTCAATAATATTCTTGCTGATCTAAATTACAATTAAATATACTCGTAGACTATATTTTAACTTGTATACTTAAAACAACATGTATTTAAAAAACATGTTTGGTTAAGTTTACTTTTATGCCATCTGTTTGTAGTAGTGTAATATAAACATATTATTATGATTAATTTTATAGTTCTGATGATATTTTTGCAACCTAGGCAACAGCCATTTAAACTAAAATCAATGATATATGTTGGTCAAGTAGATGTTTTATAAAAAAAAAAAGTAGAAACCTTACTACTTTGTCCTGTTAATGTTCAATATAAGCCTACACTTAATTTGTTAAAATTTTAAGATAGGTATTGAATTTAATTGGATTCTAATTGAAAAATCTTACATATGACATCAGTCATGTCAAGGTTTTGTCAAAAAACTAGATAAGTCAAGCTGCCGGCTGTACTAAACATATTCAATCTAATCCTAGACTTGTGGAACCATTTTGAAAATACACATTTGTTTAAATTTACATGCATTCTTACAAAATAATAAATTGACTGAGTATCTATTTAGAACCAAAAATCCACAATAAAAGTGCTCCAGTCATAAGTAGACCAAAAACAGGTTTAGTGCTGAAACTTCCACTCTGCAAATAAAAATATTGTTATATTAATTTTCAATTAATATATTCATATTATTTCCCATCATTTATATGATGATTAATAAAAGTTTCGAAATTTGGTAAGAAGAACACTTATTTTTTAGGTGGGCAGTATATACTCATTAGGTGTGCCACTCACATCTTCAGCAAATAAATGCATGTAGCTTTGTAAAATAAATGACTAAATAATGTTTTTTAGTCATTGGGTTTAGAGCCAATTGTTTATATGATGATAAATAAAAGTTTCGAAATTCGGTAAGAAGAATATAAACATTTATATTTTCGGTGGGCAGTAAATACTCATTATGTGTGCCACTCACATCTTTAGCAAATAAATGCATTTAGCTTTTACAAAATAAATGACTAAATAATGTTTTTTTAGTCATTGGGTTCAGAGCCAATTGTTTATATGATGATAAATAAAAGTTTCGAAATTCGGTAAGAAGAATATAAACATTTATATTTTCGGT
>DWLI01001385.1:0-15793 GCA_018249915.1 Cecropterus dorantes dorantes | reverse complement strand
GTGAAAATTCATCAGTTCGTTTGGGACCTTTTAGTTTCAATTTGAGTGTTCAACATATTTTTTATATATGTTGCAAACGAGAAAGCAGGCTGCATTTTTATACATTTGCTGATGTTAAGCATCTAAATTGTACTTTTTTTTAATAAAAACACAGGAGCGTTATCTAAGCTAGTAATCAAATGCGTTATTATGCCTTGAAAAAGTCAAACGACTATACACAATACAAGATGGTATCTAATCGTAGTCGGTACATTGCCAACAACAATATGTACTCATATTGAACTCGATTAAACATTACTATTTACATAGTACACATGAGAAACACCCGGGACTTATCCCAAGACATGTTATTGAATGATTAGCTATACATCTAATTGAGATTTCAGTCTTATCTGTTGAACCGGGATATTTGCCACGCGGACATCGGTAGTCGTTGCAATCTGCTAATAGTTTTACGGCCCCATTGAAGCCATAGGAAACCGACTACTAAGCAAAGGACGATCTCTATGTAGAATCCGTCTATTCGTATAGCACACGTGCCACCTTTTTCTTTGCATAACTGAAACAGAATGTATAATAAATAAATAAACATTACGGTCCCAACAAACAATCAATATGATAAAGCACTGGCAGATTTAGTTGGAAGGACTAAGAGGAACTATTCCCTTCTCCAATCTAGATGCTTGTACTCAAGTACTTAAAACAGCTGATGTACTTAAGCATAATATGATTCTTATTGCACAATTCACATCAGTCACTCGAGCTGATATACACTCTTTATAAAAAACAAGTGATAAATAGGTGATGACTGAAATTAAAGTTAGTATTTTAAGCAGTCGAACTTTAACCATAATCATTAGATAAAACTTGAAAATTTTATTGTGATAATGTCCATAGTTATTGAACTATTTTGTCATGGCCTGTTTATGTGACCGAATCATGGACCTTTTTAGTTCTGATATATACATATATATAATAATGAGGAATGAGGAATATCAAATTCCTCATTCTTCATTATTATCTATGAAACAAAATAACTAAAAATGTTTGAAAACAAGAGAGAAAAATGTTCTTATTTGTTTGTCTATAAATGATGATGATTAAGAAAGTGTTGTATAAATAAAAATAGTTCAAGTAACGCAGAGATTACACTCACATCAGTCTCAACTTGCGTGGAGCAAGTGTTATCTTCCATCTCCGGCAGAGAGCAGCTCTTGTACGTGAGATGGTCCACAGCCCACAGCGCGAGCGTGTTCGGCCAATTCGTGCCCAGGTTCGATACCGTGTTGAGCAAGGTCATGTAAGTCCCGCCCACGGTTGGGTCAGATATCTTCGCGTAGAATGCCATGCACGCAACGAACATACAGTAGAGACATGTCTGAAAAATTCAAATGTAATATATTAATGTGAACTCTATTTCTATGTTTTTATATTATTTCTTTTATCAGAATGAAGTAGCAAAGAAAGACGTAATCTACTTGATGTTAAGTGATTACTGCCGTCCATGGACATCTGTGAGCAATTTCATATAGATGCATGGCTATTCTCGTGAACTAAGATGATTGCCTTATATATAACTGAGCCGACTACTCCACCGAAACGTAAGAACTGTGTCATGTAAGAAATAGGTTTGGCGGTGGTACGGCCCTGGCCGAATTATACTGGTTCCACCACCTGGTAGAGTATATGTGTCATAATTAATGTAAAAAGTGACAAGATAAATAGTTCCGCTTTCCGGAGCCATCTCTACATGAGCGTTAAAATCTTAAAACATATCTCTCATCGAAACAAAAAAAAAACGCAAAAATATGCATTTACTGGTACCATGAAATTTCTTGCATGATTAGAAAACAATACAATTGCAGCGTTTAAACGGACCTTGAGCCTTAATATGTTTATAGAGTTAATATAACAATAAAATCACGTGAATATAACAATATGTACATTATAATTACTCATAAATTAAAAAAAAAATGAATGAATTGTCAATTCTGTAGTACGATATCAAAATTACTGTTGGATGCTTTCGGATCATTTCGGAACCCATAGACCCCATAATAAGGCTAAAACTATACCTCTCTTATCTACAACCAGGTAGAATTTCATAAATTCAATACATATCTTTTTTTAATAGATAAATGTTGTCATAATAATAAACAATAACATAAGTCCATATAGATAGTAGTTACTTTGGTCTGTTAAAAACCTATATTCACCTTTTTTAAATTTCAAAAAGTTCATCTCATACCTGATGAAAAACGTACAGCGCCATAAGCACAAAGAGATAGAAGTAAGAAGGTCCCGAGTCTCCCAACCAGCTGGGGGTGAGGGCCACGAGCAGCGCCACGAGCGGGCCCACCAGCAGTCGCAGAGGGTACGCACGCAACCACAGCGACAACGGCTCTGGTCCCGTTGTATGCTTTGCGAGAATCTGGAATTATTGAAAAAAAATTACTTGAGTTTCGTACGTTTGGGAAAGCAGATCATATTGTTCGTGTATTTTTAATCTGGAACAAAATTGAGCATGCCGATGTAAAATATATTTCAGCGTAGTCTAAAAGTTCATGCCCTGTACAAGAGTGGGTGCACGTCTGCTACTGCACGCTTTGGACTATACATGCATAATTTTTAGCGTACACAAACGCGTAGCGTACTCAAATTTTACTAATTTATAAAGGAGAAATTTGTGAGAAGATTTGGATTAAATTTGACACACTAATAGTTTATATGCTAAATTGTTATATAGGATACATTTTGCCGCAGCAAAAATGTAAACAATTATAACATATATAGTATAACATATAAATCTTAATGTGGCAAAAAGTAGCGTGCACTTATGTAATATAATTATTCGCACGTCGATGTAAAATTTATTATACACCATTGAATCGCAGCGTTACGTGATTATAAAGTGCATAATTAGAAATGCTAATATAAATAAAATGTTTGACTAACGAAGTTTGCATTGTTTCACTAAGTAATACCACTAAAAAATAAGTAAACCAAACAACAAACAACATGTTAAAAAATATTTAACCTTCTATTCTTCTGTTGATTTTACATAAGATGTTCAAAATATTATACTAACCACAGGCATTAATATCTGCACTGGAACCAAGGGAACAGCAAGGAGCGCCATGTCTTCCCTCGGAACTCCTGCCTCCACTAGCTTTAAGCCAGATACAGCATCACTTGCAGAGAATCCAAGCTGAAATTGCAAGTTATCATGTATGAGAAACATCAAACGGTCAAGTATATAAAAAATCATACTTATTTTTAATAGTAATATAGAAAACGAGCATATTAACATTGAGTAATAATCCAGCATACACATAAATAGCAACAAATAATAAAAATCCATAGATACTAATGCTGATAAAAAGAAACATACAAATTTTATGTGATCATAAAATTACGAAGATAGTTAAATTTGGCTGATGTAAGCTGATAAATTTACTTAAACATTGTTTTTATAATGGTATAAACAAAGTAATAAATACATACTAAAATGTAATTATGATTTTATTATCAAACTCAATCTTACCTTAGCTGTAAAAAGAACTAATACCAATGTTCTGACTGCTGGCAGTTTGATAATTGTATACAACTGCTTGTACGCATTCACAACATCACTGGCACCTCTTGCCGGGCTCTCCCCAGCACCTGCATCACTCTGCTCATGTTTGAATATTGCAACCAGTGTTGTTGTAAATATAAAAACTAAACCCCAGAAAAACAGGAAGCTCGATAAAGTTACCAAACCCACATCTTGTGGCTCGGAACGAAGGTACTTATTGCAGAAGTAAGGAGATTCTAGTGCTAAGAACAGAACATAGCCAAGGAAGTACCCTGCTGTTTGACCTACAGTGTTACAAGTTGATGCATGACCTACATTGCACCTGAAATAAAAGCAATTTAAATTATGAAATTTATACCCTATTCATGTAAACTTGCATGTATAATGATATACACAACTATATTGACAACCGTAATATTAATGTATGTATAGAATACTCTGTCCATGCATAGTTTCAATAACAATAACCCATTTTCAAGATTAAGTAGGTACATAGATTACAGGTACTTTTGTTTATTTACAAATGCCATGATACCATATAGAGTAATTTAATAATTATGATAATATAAAAAAAATTAGAAATTTTAACAGTACTTATATCATAGGTTGTCCAAATAATTGTAAGATTATTTCCTAGATAAAACTCTTACCTCTTAAGCATAGTCAGAGCCCAACCATCCACAGCTATATCTTGCGTAGCAGCTAAGAAGTTTAAGAATACAAATGATATAGTCAAGTACATCATTGAAGGTGCTACATCCTTTGATCCAAGCCACTCAGTGATACTGTTGGACATTAAGATCATCATAAAGCCTATTAAATACTGCACTGGTACCAGCCAAGTCTTCCGTCGTCCAAACTCTGGCCAAAATATGGCATCCACTACTGGTGCCCATAGTAGCTTAACACTAAACGGCCAGAAGACAAAACTGAACTCAGCCTGTAACAACAATGATACATAATATAAATGAATGAGTAAATAAATTGTATGATATATAAGTAATAACAAATTATATGAACAAACATAAAGCAAATTTTTGAATAGGAATAATATTATAGCATAGAAATGTTAGCATTTCATTTATAATATTTTTTCTTGGATATAACAAATAATTGCATCTTATCTCGCTAAAAAATTTGTGTTGTCCTTATATGAATTTTTGTAAATAATAACTTCATCATCAACAATGTTAAACTCAAACACTGCTCTGGTTCAGGGATGGTGAACCATTGGACCAATATTTAGGGCATACCACAAGTTTTTTTCTACTTATAGTTATGAGTCACTATTTTAAGAGATGATTAAAATAAAAGACTCAATTAGAAACTCTTTGACAGATGACTCCGACATTTAACAGAATGCAGGTTAAGCCTACATGCTGTTAATATTAATTCTAATACAAGTTTTTGTCAACTCATCTGCAACAACAGTCACACTAACATTATTTTAATTTGAATTATGTATATGATTGTGATATTGTGTTTTTATTACCTCGTAATAAATAAAGTTGAATTGATAATGTTTTGTATAATTAATTTGTATTAGTATTATAATTATAAAAAAATGGCATGTTAATACACAAAAGTTCACCAGCACTGCTCTAAACTCATTACTGTTTTATTTATTAATTAAACTGTAATTCAGTCATTACACATTAGTGTAACATAAGTAAGATATTGATATAAGTTTGAATTGTATATTTTTCTAACTCATTCAAGTCTAAATAATATTTCCCACAGGCACAAGAATTCTGTTGAAAAATAGCTGTACTTAAAGTGTATTTTGTCAATGAGTAGCAAGATATATTTTATGGTCCATTAGCTGATAATGCTATAGTTATTAGAGCATGTCTAAAACTTTTTGACATTTTTTGTAGAGTTAAGCATCAAAGTAACAACGTAACTAAAAATGAATAACAAATATTTCTCACTTGTTGAGTATATGTGATGCCTCGGTTTTGCAACAGCATAGGCACAGCCCCAGCTAGGCCGAGTGGGATTCCCTGAAGAGTGTATAGAAATAATAATACGGCAATATTTAATTCATCTCCTTTGATATTGCTCGGTCCCGAATTAGGAGTGGGGTCACCATTCTCCAATAACTGCTCCTTTTCTAACGATCTTTTTCTCTTAGTTAATGACATTACTACAGTTTTTATAGCCTGGAAAATTAAAACACAAGTACTTGAATTCTCATTCTCATACCCAACGAAATAAATACACGTCAGTGGAACCAATTTTCATTTCTAACTTTATCACCTTAATTTTCGCTTTTCGAAGTGTATTTTAATTGACAGCTATAAAGTTATTTTTTAAGAAGTTGTTTTATCAATAGGTATTTTTTATATCTACTATTTATAAAGCACAACATGCAGCGTAAATAAATTAAAAAATCACGACACGTCACGTCAATCTACAACTCCACTCAATTCTCCACTTAAGTGCACAATCTGTCATATCATGGGGTCATGTCACTCATTTTTCATCCATCAATGTCATTATCAACAAATGTCCGTGCAAATAGTTTTGGCAGTTGTCAATGGTTGTAGGCGTGTTTCAAAAGTTAGAAAAAAATTGCCGCGGAGATTGGTAAAGTAAGAATTAAAAGCGCCTTAAAAAATAATGTAAAAAAAATAAAATGACCATAATATCCAACAACTTTTTTTATTTTAAACCGTTCGAAAAAAAAAAGATGGCCGCGCGAAATAACAAAGATAGGTTTGAAGGCGCTAAAACCATAAAAACATTTTAAATAAAAAAAAAACCTCTCGACACTCGTACCTTTCGTTAGATAACAGGGTAGTGTTAATAAGTATTGATGGTATATTTTCTATTTTTAAAACCGTTCATTAGATTTTTTAAATGTTCATAAAAATGCGGAAACACTCACTTTGTAATTCCTTTAGATTTATCGCTTTCAATGAAACTTTATTAATGATTACGGAAAAAACAAGATTTTGTCATTGAATGTTACATAAATTCATTACTTTACCTAACAAACAGTAAAATTAGATTTTACTGATTGATTTTTTTTTGTTTTAGAGGCTTTTCAGTAAAATGACCATTTTGCCAATGACAAGTAACAAACTACAGACGAAGACAAAGATTAGGAAGATTGTCGAATTGACGTTTGATTTGACACCAACAATGTTGATCAGCTGTTCATATTTTGTTCATATATATTTTAGTTAAAAAACATTTTTAAATAGATACCTGCAAATTTGTAATACAAACAAAATTTTCATATTCCCTTTTCGGTTATTATTAACATCTCAACTGCAAAGAATTGTAAAGACTCTGTATATCTGCATCCGTTATAGAATTTAATATGATTCGGCAGTGTTTTTTAAGATGTTTATTAGATTCGCATGCGCCTATTGCATTACCTCATAACGTAGAAACCATAGTAGGCCGCACTAAGCTCACTAAGATTAAGGACCAGTCTTGTTCTCGGAAGCAAAGTTAGTGTAATTATTTTAGTATTTGGCATACGTTTTCAACTAAAATTATTGTATTGTACCACTTATCAATTATTTTAAATGTTTTAGTTAGCCTTACAGCTGATTGCAAGGAATGCGTAGTGGAGGTTAAACAGCTGGGTGTAAATCCATCAGGTTTAGACGGATTTGCGCTAAAAAGTGGAGGTGTATACAAAGTTGAGCATGGCAGTAAGATCGAAGTGTTATTTAATCAGTACATACACGTGATCGAGTTCGAACCACCACCCGATAATTGTGAGAAAACAACTAACAAGAGAAAATTTGAAGAGGACAGCCCATCACACAAAAAAATGAAGAGAGCAGATTCTGATCCACACATAGAGAAACCAGAAGTGAAGGGAACTCTAGTTGACGCTTGGGAAGAAATTGATAATGGCGAATTGTACATTTTCACTTCCAAAGGAGTAAAATCTAGTAGTAAAATAGCTGCTTTTGATATGGACGGAACATTAATAAAGACAAAGTCTGGTAAAGTGCATCCTGTAGATACTAATGACTGGCAGATAGCATTTCCTACAGTTCCACAAAAGTTGGCTGATCAGATTAACAGCGGATACAAAGTTATTATTCTCAGCAACCAAGCTCCCATCGGAAATGGTCGAGTTAAAATAGCAGACTTCAAAAAGAAAATAGAGAATCTAGTTAGAGAATTGAATATCCCAGTACAGGTATACATAGCAACAGGCAGAGGATTCTACAGGAAACCAATGATAGGAATGTGGAAAACTCTAACAGAACAGGTGCTTAGTTTAACATATATTTTTAATAAGTCAATTTGAAAATGATTAACTCAATATTTCCTTGCAATTTAAATTTGAAATTGAAATTCCAACAACCCGTCGGCAGAGTATTCACCATACCAGTCTGATGTGCTGCGGGTTCCGGGTTCGATTCCCAGACAGACAGATATCTTAATGACATTCAGATTTTTGTTCTGGGTCTGGGTGTCTGTGTATTCGCCTTTATGTGTCCATGGCACGCGCGACAGAGACGAAAATCCTAGTGCAGCGGTATGATTGTAGAAAGAGTGCGTGTTATTAATTACAGGAAATAAAATTATATATATGTATATATTTTAAAAATTGAAGATGCAAATGAGCTTTCAGTTCACATGATGGTTAGTGGTCTCCATAGACATCTCTAAGCAACTTCATTTGGAACAGGAGTCTATCTGAAGTCAATCACAGATGTCTTGCTCCTTCCGAGCACTAAAATGGTTGTTTTCTAGCCTTTGTCTTTTAACATATAAGTATCAAATTTTGCAATTGAATTTTAAACCAGTTAACACCAACAAATTGAGTTCTGTTTGTTTAGTTCCAATTGAGTTACATTTGGTATCAATAACAATGTATTATTAAGGTAATCATGTTATGCTTTCCTTGATCCAAAATAGTGAACACTCTAAGATTGTGGACCATTTTTGTGGATCCTCGTGATGTTGGTATCAAATAGAACAGTTTTCAGTGAAGAATACCAAATACAAAAACACATTTCTAAATTAGTACTAAAGAGAGTGTATAACAGAGCTTTTAAAATCTTTTTTATAATTTTAATTTATTCTATATGTTACAGAAAAATGACTCTGTACCTGTGGACATGGATGACAGCTATTACTGTGGTGATGCAGCAGGCAGGCTGGCCAATTGGGCTCCAGGGAAAAAGAAGGACCATTCCATGGCTGACAAATTGTTTGCTGAAAATCTAGGTTTAAAGTTTTACTTACCAGAACAGTTTTTCCTTGGACATCCATTAAAGAATCTACAGATGAGTAAACCAGAATTTCTGCCAAACGAGTTAAAACCGGAACCATTTAATGATAAACTTATTAGTAAGGAAAAAGAGGTAATTACTTAAGACTATTATTTATCTTTATTATGGCCCTACAAAGTAAGATTTAAATTGCTTTTTTATGAGATTGAAGTAGCAAAGGACCATGTAGACGACCTGGTGGTGATTATTTACTGCCACCCATGAACAGCTGAATCCAATTTCATGAAATCCAAGCATTCTGCTTAAAGCTGACACGGATGTGTTGACACTCCTGAGGACTAAAATGATCGTCTTTTATGTAAGTCAGCTGCTAATATGACTTAATAATATTTCCAGTCATGGTTTAAAGATTTTTCACACAAGCATCATAATTGTGTTAATTAATATTGGAGTTACATAAGCACTATTAATGTTATTAAACTTTTCTATGTGGTAAAACTATTAAACAATAACTATGAAGAAACTTCTGCATGGTACCGGTATTTATGCATTTGAGGTTAAAGTACGAATGCCCTAAATGTCAAAACTTCATCTGCATGTAGCTCGCAAATATTGCAATCTGCACTATGATTTACACACTTATAATTATGTAATTTTTTCAGATTCTCGTTTGTGTGGGCTATCCAGGTAGTGGCAAGTCATTTTTAGCGAAACAAATTGAAAAGAAATCTAATTTTCAATATGCAACCGTTTGTAGAGATGACCTTGGTTCGTGGCAAAAATGTGCTGCAGAAGCTACCAAGATAATAGAGGTAAGCAATTTTAATGATTAAATATAGGAATGATGGGTGTCAAAAATCCCCTTACAGTAAAGTAATATTTAATCTCTACAAACAGGCTTTCATCATACATATATCAATTTTATTATCGTTGTAATCAATTGCTTAACCACTGCAAAAAACCTAGGCTTTGAAGGAAAAGATGTTTTCATAATTAACAATGATTTCGCATACCTTATTGATTAGATTAGTCTAATTGATAACATGTAGGTGAGGACCTTAAAGGTTTTAAAACTATTTCAAATTCCATTTTTAAGTTACTATGTTGCTATCATTTTCTATTTACTTTACAAATTTTCCAGAATTTGATGTAGGAATATTAACCAGTTATGATGCTTATATCTGAGTCGAAATATTGGCATAAAATTAATACATATAACACCACATCCATTAAATATTAAAATGTATAAAATCCACTTATTTTATATTAAAATGTATGAATATTAAAAGATATAAAATCCACTTATTTTATTACAGAGAGGGAAAAGCGTGATAGTCGATAGCACAAACCCAGATCTAGAGTCCCGTTCTAGATGGACGTCTCTCGCTAAACAGCTTAAGGTGGAGTGTCGGTGTGCTAAGATGGCAACCACGAAAGCGCATGCACAACACAACAACAAGTTCAGAGAAATCATGAAGATCAACCACGTACCTGTCAATGATATTGTGTTTAACATGTATAAGTAAGTTATATTTTAACTGTATTAACATCCATTGATGACTAAATTTCAAATGAATCTGGTCAAAAATTATACAAATAATGTGGACATTATTTTAGAGATCATAGTTTTAGAAAGGTGGAAGAATTAGCGTGATTCGAGGGACTGCCACACCTATTACTACCGTGAAGCAGTTTTGTAATTTGGTGGAAATTGTGAAAGCTGGTTGGCTTATATGGCTTATATTTGATACGACCATCGTAGTCTTGAGGAGTGTCAATGCATCTGTGATCAGTTAAGGTGGAGTTGGTCACAGATGTCCCTAGGCGCCAGTGACTACTTACAATCAGGTGGACTACAAAGTCGTTTGCTACGACATCTTATAAAAAAAAGTTTGGATGTTCTAATCTTTAGTTCTTCTTATTTTGAATGTTCAATCAAACCGAACACCAAACCATAGGGCCTTAATAATATAGCTTTTACAAAACTTTTTGCAGAAATAAATTCGTCGAGCCCACTTTAACGGAAGGTTTCAAAGAGGTGATTGAAGTGAAATTCACTCCAATTTTTGATGACAAGGAAGCAGAGAAGATTTATAAAATGTTTTTGTTAGAAAAATAGATAAAAATGTAACATGGAGAAGGTATTGTGATAATAAAAATGCAGGCCATATGTTAAACCAGAGTTTTATTTTATGTAAACAGCATGTATTTATGAGACCACCAACTATTAACGAACAAATAAAGGTAACTCATTTACGTGTTGCAGAGTGCTAACTTCGCCAAATCGCTTCGTACGTTACGTTAGACGTTAGACGTAAAGAATCATATCATTTTATATATTTAAGATATTATAAAGTAATGAGTAAACATAACAATTATACCGACCTCAACCAATATTTTGGCTCTTTATATCCATTGCTTAAGCTTAGTCTTGTGAGTAACTTCGACGAGCTAATATTAGCCACTGAAGACGAGCAAGCGAATTAGCCTGACGACCTGGTGTACATGAGCCATATGTGTAAGGGGTCTGAAGTATAAAAAGAGTTCATTAGATTTAATCTTCACTTTTTTAATTTTATCCTGTATCCAATTCATATGTACGTACAATATTTGAGCGCACAAAAGCTGAAAATAGGTATAATTTTGATGCGCCTATATTTCATATGTTTATTATCAACATATGTAGATTATGTAGTAACATAAAATAAAGTCTGTGTTAATAGTTGGTTGTAGTATCTGTAATAATATGTTTTTGTGTAGGCCGAAATAATTACACTTATTTGTACATTTGCACGATGTGAAGATACCTACTATTTAAGTACAGTTTAAAGCCTATTAAAAGTATTATGAAATTTAATTTCCTCTATGTAGCTTTTATACTTAGAATTCTATTATTAAATGGCATAATTAAGAGGATGGCTGATATTTTTAAGACTCGTGGCGTCCTCAATGTATATGCTATTGCTCTAATATGCAATAAATTTAATTGGCTAGTCAATGACAATGTGAGAAAACAACAGTAGTATATTTGTGTACTTTGGTATGAATATACTTAGTATTTAAAGAGCCATATACAGAAAAATATGAGCAGCCCTCCATTAATTACATTGAATACAACGACTACTTACATCCTAATCTTAGGTAAACTATCTTAAAATAGCACTCAATTCCTAAAAAACTAAACATTTAGAATTTTCATTAAATGTACATTTAGCACGAATATGTTCCTAAATAAATACCTTTATGAATACAAAAATATTTGAGTAATTAATGTTTCAAGAGGGAAAATACATTAGAAAATGTTTTTAGGCAGAGTTATACATAGATGCAATTTGATAATTAAGAAAGTTTTGAACATTAATATTAGGAAAAAAAGCCACGCATAAATTACAGTACTATTAAGGGCTATATTAAGGTAATTCAGACTACTCAACTCAAAACTAGAAAACTTGTAATTTATTATTTTAATACACATTGGCTTTATAAGGCTGTGCTAAGGAATAAAAAGCAAAAAGAAAATAAGTGCATTAAAAATAAATGCAACCGCTCAAATACACTTGGTTTTTTAGCTACTTTAGCTCATAATTTCCTAAAACTAATCATAAGCTACAAAAATATGTATGCGTATTGCAATTAATGGCACAATGGACGGATGATTTGGAATGTCTAAAAATGATTTTCAAAAGGTCTAATTCTAAATGTTAGTGAAAATTACAAACGCTTGAAAAATGTAACGGATTATATCATATTTGAATTATAACTATGCTTTAAATATCATTAAATACTGACTGTGTGAGACCGACAGATAAGTCGAATTTTTATAAATCGAAATATTTTTTGTTATGAATTCAGTGATTATCACAAGTTTCTGCAGTCTACTTACACCGTTTATAAATCATCTTAGTATTACTGGAATCTAATTATTACACGCATTACTTAGCTTGTTTATAAATAACTAATAATGTAATTGAATCTTGGAAGTCAGCGTTAACCTATTTATAATTGTCGTATCGGATGAAACATAGCACTATAGCAGGTATGTGCATGTATGACATGACAATACAATACGTACAACATTGTAGTATACACGATTTGACGATGGAGCCAGGAGGTTAATGGTTCCACCTTTAACCTCCTCAGAGGTTACTCGTAAACCCTGGTCTCATTTGAGTTGTTTTAATGAATAGAACTGATGATGTAACCAGAAGAAAATAGTGTTGTGACGAAAGCGTGTTTCTTTAACTAAATAATTTTATTATAGGTAATGTTAAGCTAAGCGTCATACCTACTCACTAGTCTTCATATTTCCCGTCGATGTAAAGGGTGATAAAGGCTCTATTTTATGTGATCAAACATGTTATACTTTAGTGTCGGTTCTAGATGTATCTTATGGCGCAGTAAGTTTATCATTCTACAGATGTTAGAACGAGGACTATATAAGTAATATTGCAAAGTTTTATCAAAATCGGTTCAACGGTGTGAGCACCATGTGGGTTCAGACAAACAGATTGTTCCTCCTACTTCCTACTTTTATATTAAATGTATTTATAGACCGCAATGGCCATATTTAACGTACTTTGAAAAAAGATTTATTAATATACTTACGCTTCAAACAAAATATTTTCTAATTAGTAGATAAATCTATTACAAAATACACAGCAGTAGCTAAGAGTTACGGATTTAAGGGGTATCTAGAAGATGACGTCATGCCATGCATGTCATTCGTTAGGGTCTAAAATTTCTTCCTCCATATCGATGAGATGGTCAAGACTCGAATCCGAGTCATCCTCATGTCATCTGTAAGGTTATAGAAATATTTGATGATTAAATAATTTTCAAACATAATACTTATAGATTTGATAAAGGGAGATCTCCTAGCAGGCTAGATAGTCACACCTGGGGTACGGTCGTGCTCCGATATGTTCAGTTCGGAGCTTGTATAGATCCACGATGTTTAGAATATTTGGATAGCGTGATTCAGAATACTTGCGGCGCCATCTATCTATCTACCAACGAAGTAAAGGTGCCACTACACTTTATTACGCTTATTAATTAAAAATTGGCAGACGTACAGCCAAATACAAGTTATTTGATATTGTTTTTAACCAAAGAAGGTATTGTTTTTTAAACTCTAAAGTCCAAACGGCTTTTAATATACTTGAAAATTTAGTTTCCTTTTTTTCCAGCGTGGCACATAAGATTTATTTATGCAATCGGATTTCTAGTCGTTTAAACTTGTAAATTGTTAGCGTTAGTATCCACTCAGTGCTTGTCTAGTTGCTTTTATAACAAAATATGTTACCTGGCTATATAAACAGTATCGATGTGAGTCAGACGGGTGCCAGGGAGTGGCACAGCGGCAGCCATCGGTCGAAGTTTGCGTCGCTCCATCGTACTCCTCGCTTGCTGCACTGCCAGGTCACCGCACCAGCGCTCGCATCTCGCGTAGATCACTACACCTGAAACAAAATGTATCTTATTCTAGAAAGTATGGTGACTGACTGGGTTGTGTCCAGTCCAAAAATTGAGCAGGCACACAGTTAGCAGGTACTTGGTAATTCTTTCAAATGTTGTCCGAGTGTCCGATTTAGCTAATTCGAGCGAAAATAAAATGTTTGATGTATTTTATAACGGCACCTTATTAGTCCGACATGGCGTGTGTTTGAGAAGTTGAATTTTTACCTCCTTTAGGAACAGGTAGCCGAAAAAAATAAACAGTATTCTATAAAATCAAATGTAACAATTTTCCAATTGCCTCTCACTTTTCTCTTCGGCAAATTAGTATGTTTATAAAAGAAAGTAACAAGTTAAGTACCAGCTCCAGCAAAGAGGATAATCGCAGGCCAGGAGTCCAGTAACAACGGAGTCAGGAATAGTAAAGACATCGTCATCGTTATTGGCCCTTGCAGGTTCTGAGTTCTCTTCAGACCGATGTTGTGCGACGGTTGCCACGCACTGATGAAAGTACCGCATAACCATACTGTAAAATATAGAATAAAATAAAGAGAGACATCGATAGATCAGTAGGTATTGTTGTTAACAATATATAAAACATATGTATTCGTGTGCATAAGATTTTGTACCTTATATGCCATTGTATCCATAAATTGAAAATAATTGAGTAACAACCCACACATTATAGATAAAATTAATACATGTGCCACGTTATGACTACTACCACTATGCCAAAAGTTTTAAAATTACTAAATATTGCTGTGTAGGTACTTCAATAACATACTAATTTACAATACTGGTTTTATTCCTTATCCATTCCGTGTCTAAACTGAGTGGTAAATAAGATAGATAGGTACGCCCCAGGCCTCATCAATTAGAGGTCAAAACTGTGCCTTGAATTAAAACGTAGAAAGGCCTGCAGAACTTTGTAACCTATTTAGTATTACTTACGGGGAATCCCAGTAACAAGCATGTACACTCTTATCGCTTCATTGCAAAAAGCGACCGCTAAGAAAGCGTTTGCCACAATCTGCACGGCCGCTCCTATCGCCGCGTACCGCGCGCCGCGCAAGCACGGAGGGGTTGGCGCGGTTGCCTCTGGGATAGCTGTTACCACCTAAAACCGAGTTCGTAACTTGATATAAAAATATCTACTTCGTAACACTTCATATTATGCTGTACTAGTGTGTCCCGCGGATTCACCTGTGTTGAAACAAATTCAACATGAATTTAAATTGTAATTAAATTTTAATAAAGTAGATGGATTAATTAAATAAAAAATTACATCAATCAACATTTTTTACATCACGATATGGGCTATAATATAGTTAAATTAAATTTAGTTATTTTGCCTTGAAGAGATTACAAACACACAAACAAATAGTCACGCAAAATTTCTAGAAATAAAAAAAAATCTAATTACCAATTCGGGATGTACAGACATGCGGAACTCTCAATATTATTACATGTATGTATAGACTTTAAAGTAAGCTTTAACGCCGCAGCTTTTTTTGTTTCGAGGAAAATTTTCAAAAAATACCCCACCTTTTGG
>DWLI01001384.1:0-15798 GCA_018249915.1 Cecropterus dorantes dorantes | reverse complement strand
CACACGGTGTAAAAATTTGATTGAAATCGGTTCAGTAGTTTAGGAGTTTAACGCGGACAAACAACGTGACACGTAATGTATATATATTAAATATTAAGATTATATGAATTAAGAATCTTCGATGCCTTACGTATACTGCGTGATCGGAGGATTGTCCGATTTGCCATAATTAAATAGTTAAAGTTAATGTAGAGAAGAAGTGAAGACGATAATATGTATGTGAGTGTATATATGAGTATATGAGTTTCTTTTGCATTTTATTATAATATTGAAGTCGTATACGTATGTGCTGTCCACCTGATTAAGTGGCCACTGCCGCCTTTGGACATCTGTAGTCAACCTCAGATAAGATCGGAGTCTTACTTGAAGTTGGCCACGGATGCGTTGTTACCCCTGAAAACCAAGTTGGAAAGCCTCGTATCAGTCTACCTTACCACACTCGAATATTACACAACAGCGTTTAACACTGCTGTTGTCAGACATAAATAGGTGTGGCGGTGATGGCTCCGGAGTCCACAAAGGGTCCTACTCTAAAAGCAAGCGTACCCATGTTCCTAGCTAGTATATCTTAGGAGATACGCACCTGTAACGCGTATATTACCACGTTACACCATACTCGGTTGAAATGCCTCAAGTCGAATGCCCGCGATGGCATCGATACCTTCCGGATGCTGCGGTACATTGACAGCTAATAAGATTACGTCCTTAGGAATTATTGCGCTCGACCGTAGCGTAGGGCTGCGAGATACGAGTATGTTTTTTTCGAATAGATATCTCAATAAGTTTGATCTATAATGCATATATCAATGTGTAGCTTGAAGTGTGGTACAGGATGTTTTTTTTTTACATATTTTTTGTTTCCGAGTTTTAAATGATAGGGGTGGAACTCGTTTAATTTTTGAAATGGTAATGGTTATGCGTAGTGTAATGATTATGGTTTTAGTATAACACAACAAATAGCTTGATGTTCCTTACATAGAAAATCATATTTCAATGTTACTGAAATATGATTTATTTTCATAAAGAAACGAGTCATAAAAGTAAAAATAGTTTTTTTTTTTATATTTACAAAATATTATATTTCATAGCATTTTGTGTTCATATGCGTTTGTAGTAAATTTTTCAGTACCCGATTACGCTCTAGTATCAATATCATAAGAGGATTATACAAAATCCTTGTAAGAAACTCGAGACCCTGTTAAAATTCCTACGTGGCCGACAATGTATGTACATACTGCCCCAGTTAGGAGAGCGATCGATCTAAATTAGTTCCATACATTGTATGCTGCTCTGGTCGATAGGTTTCTTGTTCCAACACCAAGACAATGGGCGATTGACTTTTTAACACTTTTAAGTGTACTCGTTACAATGAAGAATGTAACCCAATAACAGCTTTTGTCTCTCTCGCTCATGACGTATACGAGTGAAAGGGAAATAAAAATATCCTTTTTGTATACAATTTTTGTTGACACGAATTACATCACCCTGTATTAAACTCGTTTGATTAATGATTGATGAATTATGTTATCGGGTATTCGGTTTAATTTTATAAATGTTTAGTAGCGAGTTTATACAGGGGGTGCAAAAATGTCACATGTATACGTGTACTATAAAATAACCTCGTTCTGTATACAAATATACAGTATTCATTACATATACAATTTTAATCGGTTCCCATGTGTATGTGTTCTCAATACAATAGCATGTGATCGTCCCACGTGGTCGTTTCTTCGGTGTCTACGACTTTAATGGCGTCCTAATCCCTGTGTCGTATCTAACAGGAAGTGTCTTTACAGTTACAGTTGCTCCTTTGTCCTCCATTTTGAGTACAAAAACTGTTTCATAGCACCATGGCTGGTTGTTTCGGTTAAATTTTAAATTGCTGTAGCAAACGAGCATGCAATCCAGCTGGTAGTAAGTAGTTAAAGATGCTTTGCTACTTGAACTAAGTTGGAACGTTTTGGATATTGATGTCTGTCTTATCACACCATTTAAACCGGACAGAAGACAGCAGCGCTTAACTCTTCTGTCATAGACATAAGGTGTGGCACTGGTTCCTCCGGAGTTAAAGCACAAAGGTTTCTACCTCTATCAACTTTAAATGCCTATTAAATAAATACCATTTTGTACAAGTATTACTATGCCATGAAAAAATGCTAAAGGATAAGATAGATAAAGATGAAAAAGACAGTCTCGAGTTATAGAATTCGCTAGTGGTAATTAACGATCTGTAAAGATACTGCGTCGACAGATATCCAATGAAGTGAAAAGCAAAACTGTCGCATCGAAGTCACATACATACATCAATCCGGTAAACGGAAGCGCACGGTTCTTTCATAACCGCCTCGCGTCGCATCAACTCGTGTGATTGCTCCTCAATTTGCCGTTTCCTCGCTCGCTTCCCGTCCACTTTTTTGCCGTTTGTGTAAAAATGCACTTAATGTCGCTAGTTAACCTTTGTCGAGAACAAATGTACCCACCCCTCGCGCCGCTCGATCGCGGAAGACGCACACCTTCGTTCGTACTTTAACTTGACACGTTATCTTTGTCATCTGTTATGGTCGCAAGTCGTAATGTTTAAGGATGCTCACGGATACCTTTGTTTTCTGTGTTTACGCGTGCTTCGTTGTTCTCTGACCCCGTGCGTCCTTCTCTTAATGTCCACTTAAGTGTTAAGCGTCACGAGATTGCAATCGACGCAATTTATTCGGCTCGCATGCATTTTTATTGTCGTATTCAATTATAAACGCGCGCTATCTCTTCCCGGTCGTAATTTATGCGCGGTGCCGTTTAAGAGGCGAAATTCCTAGGCGATTAATTTGAAAAATTGAATACACGTGCAATTGAAAGTTGCTTTGGGATCTCAAAGCGAAGCGTGAGGATAATCTTAAATAATTAGTCATGCTTTCGGTTAGCAGAAGCGGCGAAGCGTAGTATCGGGTTTGGGCGCTTGCACGATTGCCGGCGCCGGCGCATGCGTCGAGTGCGTTGGCGACCCAATTCCGCGCTGCGCGGGCGTCGCTCGGCCCCGCCACGCTCACTTTGTTACACTGCAATTATTGTATCGTACTGCACAAATCCTGATCCATGACTTGACTTACAATTTTCTCGTAGATTTGATTCTGCACCGCGGTATAAATTTGTCGACGAATTAGATTATACGCTCGCGAAATAATATCTCGTTGACGGTATCGCATTGTTCCCTTTCGAAACGTTTGCTACGTTTTAAAATTAATTATTTAGCTAAATTAAATTTTGGACTGGTAAAGGACATAGTAAATTAATTTAGAAAGGTAAATTCGTGAACGCAGATTAATTGAACGATCACTCCGCGTCGGTGCTAAGATATAATTAACCGTTACAGATATGAGCGATTGCAACACCGGCGCGTAGTGTTAGTTCAATCATCGGTGCAGTTGTTAGCGCAAGGACGCGGGCGTCACGCGGGCGGCGACGCGGTGGTCACGATCGCCTTTCGACTCCCGATCACGACCGGCGCCCGTTTACACGTCCCGACTTCGAACCTGTCCATCACGTCGCAGTACGCATAGTAATTTGCACACCGGTCGATTACACGACGTGGACCGTTTTTTGTTCTACGTCGTGACCGTAAGCTGGCCTTTGCTTTCGATCGTTTATGCAACCCGATCGAGATAAGCGGGCGCCGAGGTGCCAAGGTTAATACTGAAGCCCTAATTGAAACACAGACGTGTCTGTCGGCCACAACTCGACGCGTTGAAGAGACAATGCAACTGCTTTGGTTATAATTAAAATGCGTGTCCCAATTAATTCGATACGATCAGTGCTGACGAAATGCTGTGGTTTGCTCCGTTCGTGCACTGAACGTACGCACTACTCGCGATAAATGGTATCGATAAGGCATCGATACTGTTATTAACGTTCGATTCGAATGCGAATGTTGTCTGAATACTTGTCTCTGCGGAGTACGTTAGTTTGCGATAAGAAACGAGAACATGCAATACAACACTACGGTTAATCCAATTGTGTTAGCTTCCTGTACTTCTTTCAGTTAAACATTTGGTTTGTTATTTATCCATACAATGTAACAAAAGCGTGTTGTACCTACAGTGACGTGTTATAAAAGACGAATAAGTTTTTACGGGATATTATTGTGCTCTTCAATTAGTCTTCTATCAGTTCTCTTAGGTCCTCAGCTGGACATAGGTCTCCGTTTATGACAATTTTTGTCAATAATCACCGTACCTAGCAAAATCGTGTTGCTGAACCCGCTGTGGGTGTTCATATTACGTTCAGGCTGCTGCCCAATTTTGTAGATTTTGTCCCTTATTCCTTTAGATATTTAATTCCTTGATAATCCGACCTGAAAAAAAGAGAGAATTGTCTACTCTCGAATAATGCAGAGGTACTTTGGCTTTTGACAAGACTATAGGTATAAAGGGAAGGTCTGAAGCTCTACAATTTCTAATATTGATACAGGATAACATTAAAGGTCTACAAAATTTTCAAACTCAAACAAACAAGTAATGGCAACGTTTAACACGCGTCACAGAACGGCAGTAACAGTTACTTTGTTTGGTAGAATATTTAAATACAATCAAGAGTCGACGACCAGTCTAACGCTAGTTTCTCGGTAGAATGAGATAAATTAGGCAATAAATATTTCCGCGTCTAAAGTAGGTACTTTTTTTGCACATGACGTCATTTTAGACAGGTGTTTGGGTTTATTTAATCTTTTGTATTTGCACTGAAAATATTATTAATTTTTAAAAGTCGATATACTACGATTAATTTAATTTATCTATTTTTGTACCTGGTTGTTATTGTCTAGTAAATACTGTCTACTAATCTCAATCCGATGACATTTGTCATGCGTAATATTCTTTATTACTAATAGATGGGACAGTTTGACATCCTGTGAAAGTTTTGGGGTAAAATAGTATATAAAAACACTCGTATATAGTAATACAATTTTAGGTAAAACGTTCAAGTTAACTTCTCGAATCTTTTTCGACTTTTGCGGACACAAACATAATAAGGCTGGTTTTTTATGTATTGTATAAAAAATTTCGTATTACAATGTGCAATACCGCATTGTAAGTACTACGCGTAATAATAATTTGATGTTTGCATTTCCTTGTACGTGTTATTTTAATATATGGAATTCTAGTAATTTCATCCAATAAACAATTAGAGGATTTACTGTGCTTTATAGTTATTTCCTTCCTCATTTGCAAATTACGAATAATAATATTGTTACTTGAAATTATTGAAGTCAATAATTACATTTTATTAACTGATAAAAGGGCAATAGCCCTTCTTTGGGAGTAACTAAATGTTTATTCTAAAGGGTGTGTGTTGCTAAGTTAATGTTACAACTTCCAAAATCCTTCTTCCCTGTATACCTTTGAATGGATATATTGTAAGGTATTATTCATTGTTCCTAATCAAAATACCTCAATGTAGGCTTCCTTTTTTAATACAGTACATTTCTCTTTTAAGTGGTCCAAGCTTAACATTCTTTCGCGAACATGACTTTGCTGTTTGATCACTTTTTGCAGCAAAAAGCTATGCAGCGGAGTTCGCTCAGTTTTCTTTGGCATATCAATCATTTGGATGTAACGCCTGACAACTTCGCGGTATTCTATTCAGGGGGTCCGATGCTCCTTGCGTCTTTTGATACAGTTGCGAGTTCTTTTGTGTTTTTTGCAACAAATAGATTGGCTGGAAATGTATGTTGAGCTAGCGTTGTCGCTGAATAATGGCCGCAGAAGCTATTGACGGTAGCTCGATCCTTAGAATCTAAGTTGGAAAACGTTCTATGAAAAGAACTCGTCATCCTGTTAAATAAATACCTAACGTTAACAACTTTGATGCCGAGCGTGATGATGAAGAGAAACTGCATTCCTAATTTGAACACACGAGTAACTATCAAAACAATGCACTAACGACAATATCTGTTTCACGCCTTGTCAGTTTAGAGAGATGGCCTAGAGCACAAGCGGATCTCTCGAACCGCGTGTACGTGATCCGACACGTTTATGTTCAGAACAGCGAGAACAATTGAACCGTCAATTGTGTTATGGATAGCGCAGTCCTTGACCGGCATTAACCTACATTGTGCAAGCGATCGATATCACGCCGTGTCGAATCGGAATCGAATCGGCCCACTTGGCTTCCCAGTGACAATTGATTCGAGTGATTGCGAAATTCGGCCCTTCAGCAATTATGATTGATTATAATCGTGAGTCTATTGTGCTCGCAAGGTACAGCAGATCAATTAAGCACACTTTGTACTGATAAGAAACAATGAAGCGCAATCGATTAGGTGAAGGATGCGGAGTCAACTGCGTACATGATGATGCTGATGAACAAACGGACGCCAATTTATGTTTGTTGAGGAAATTCATATTTGTATTTGTCATCGTTAATATCTAATATATAAAATTCTCGTAACACAGTTTTCGTTGCCATGCTCCTCCGAAACGGCTTGACCGATTTTGATATTTTTTTTTGCTTATCCGGTATCTATGAGAATCGACCAACATCTATTTTCCATCCCCCTAAATGTTAGGGGTAGTACAACCCTATTTTATTCTTTTATTTTTTAGACAAAATTTTTAATTTCTATTTTTTTATATTTCTATTTTTTTATGATACAACATACAAAAATACACACAATTCTCAATTTTCACCCTTCTACGATCAACCCTTATGTTTTAACCTTAGGTCGAAAACTGATCAATCGTCCTTTAATTAGTTTGCCGGGTCAGCTAGTTATATATAACTCTTACGTTACTGAGGGATTGACTGACAGACAACGTACAGCCGAAACTACTGAGCGTAGAAAATTGAAATTTAGTATGAAGATTCCTTACGGAGTGTAGAGGGGCACTAAGAGAGGATTTTTGGAAATTCCACTCTGAAGGGGGTGAAAAGGTTGACAAACTTTTACACGAAAGTTCTACATCGTGAAAGTTAGTGAAAATTTGTATTTTAATAGGCTATATAACATCACGCTATGTTTATGTGTTTGTTTTTATTCTTATGTAGTATCGGCTGAAACCGCGGGTGAAAGTTGTAAAATAGTTGACTGTAGTCTAATATAGTTATACCTTAACCTACCCTTAAATTCCAACACAGAGCATTAGATTTTTGTAACGTTACCTTTCATGCCTTGATTTTTCATGTCAGCAATTTCAGGTCTCTGTTTTAGCTTTGCCCAATTTTTCGTTTTCTTCCTTATTTTCCGTGTTTGATTCAAAGGAAGTGGTTAGAATAACTTCCATATAACCAAATATGTCGCGAATATTAGAAATAAAATTATTTTACTACTAAATAATTTTCCTAAATAGATATTTTCCCAAATTAATTCTAATAATTTAAATTCCCAGAATAAATGTATAATTTGAGATTAATATTTAGTTACCTATTAATATGGATCGTCCCTATTTTCATTTTGTTCAGTCAAAATAAATTAAAACTATCCTATACCGAGAAGAAAATAATTGCTTTTCAATTTCATAAACCACTTGTAGACCAGGCATAAATCTTTACCAACATTGCTACTTGTTGCTTGTTCTTGTGGTTCAAGAGATTCTCGATCGACATCTTTTAGCTGTCGTTTTTTCAAATTTTTGTACTTGTAGCTGTTGTGTCTCCACTTTTGTGCATTTCTCAGCTGGTTCATTTAAATATCCGTCAACATCTTTAAAAGCATTTGTAACTTGTTCTGCACGTAAGTTTTCGAAACTCTTGTTCAATTTCCTGTTAGTCCTATTACCATCTTTTGTAGACTAAGGCTTTCTTTGTTTCACTAGTCATTTAATTAACCCTTTAAAGTCAAATTTTTATGAACGATTTCATAATTATACTCAAGAATATATTCGTAATTCTGGAAAGCATTACGTTCTTGATACATCGTGATACATCAAAGTATATATCACGATGTATCAAGAACGTAATGTGGCATCAATCTGTACTGTATAGTTGTATACTAATATATAAAAATGAGATGGTGTGTTTCTATGTCTGTTACTCAATCACCCAAGAGCCACTGGTCCGATTTACATGAAATTTTGCATGGACGTAGTTTATTTACTGGGCTAACTTATGGGCTAATTTCAATTTCGATATTTTGCACTATTTAAAAATGGCGACTATTTAGGTCTCGTGGCGAAGCACATTTCTAAATTATGTTTATATGAAACTTGCTGAAGTAATCACTTCAGCTAGTTTTTAAATAAACATAATTTAGAAACTCGCTGAGAGAACGTAGGATCCGATAGCTCTGTTTAATGAGCCTGATGTAATCTTGATTGAGTTGCTCGCACCCTGGCATTTAGCAAACGAAAGTTAGACCAATAAAGGAGAATTTAGACCAACCGATGTTTGAACTCTAACGTAGTTGCCATAGACAAAGTGAACATTAAAAATGCCGTCATCAAGACGGTTAGTGTATAATCATCATTTAGATTTTTCTTTGACCAGGGTTTGAACCAGGGGCTTTCCACTCTGCGTCTTACATTAGTATGACCACGTGGCCTGGTGGATCGTATTAATTGTACTTTTTGCTAAAATTCGTTTTATTGCTATTTCTTTGATACATCTTTTTTCAACCACGTACCTAGATAATATACTATTGTTTAAGGCTAACCAACAAATAAGATTTAAATACAAAAAGTTTCGTCAAAATTGGTTCCGTACTTCAGCGTTATGCCCTCTCAAACAAATACACATACTACAGTTTTATAAAAGTTCACAGCTAAACAATATAGAAGAGTAGATTTTGAAAGTCGGCTGTTTCAAGCATTATCAACAAAATATCATAACTATAAGGTATCATACTACAGAAATGAAATGAAATGAATTGAAGGTAATCAGAAGGTATCATATCCTGTTATAAAAAGTTGATTTTGAAAATCTCAACAACGCCTCTCACTTATCTATCTTTTCTGCTTTTTTAACAGCTTCCCAAATAAAAAAGGTTCATTGTTCATCATGTATATTATCTCAAATAATGTCTTTAACGTGGTAAGCAAGTATCATGTCCTTTTCCCAACAGTTATGTTTATGGGGCCCGCTCAAAATGTGATGTCTCATTAGGTCGGAGACGGTTATCAGCCGATCACGAGCCACGGCCCGGGAGCACGATTCTAATATTTAGCTTTGCATTCCGTGGATTGGCTTTGAGAATCGAAATGAGCGCTTCGTTTCCAACTAGGCCACAATTTTAATACGGTATTTCAAAGTTTCATTCAATACGTTTTTTTGTTTTGGAAAATCGGTGTGTTTCGACCAGGATACCATCGTCACACCTATTTGTGGCGAGAAGCATGTGCGTGAAGTGGTAGGCTGTGCTTGTCTTCTCACTTATATATGAGTAAGTGGTGAGTGGTCACTGCTGATGGCAAGTGGTCAATGCCGCTCATGGACATCTGTAAATAACTACGAATAGAACAGGGGTTCTATCTGAAGGCAATCCAATACCTAAGGACCTACCTACCTAAGGACAAAAATGGTCGCCTTATATATAAGTGAGTCGGCAACGACATTTTTACCGAAACGCATGAACTGCCTCATTGCCTTACTCTAGAAATAAGTAAGAAATAAGTGTTCCCCGGTCGAACTATGTACACTAATTTCTACCAAGGCAAACTTAAACAAAAATACCAACATAAAATACACATTTTTTCTATATAAACTTGCAATTACAAGTTAGTAGTAATTAAACCAAATGACATATCACACTAATTAACCGTTTGAACGCTTATGCAAAGGTGGTTAACTATTTTTAATGGGTTAGTAACAATTTTGCGTTGGAAACATTATACTATTACGTTGAGTTCATATGAGTATTTGATGTAATTACAGTGCGTTAACCTCGCCGAGTCGTGGTTTATTGTAGAATTACTGCAAAAAAGATACTTAAAAAGAATATGCCAAACTGCCGCTGGGAACTCAATGTCTCTTTTATAACGACTTTGCACGGATAACAGCACAATGCAAAATTCATTAATTTAAAATCAAAAATACGTTTTTATCCAAAAAAATTTTTGTTTTATTATAGAAAATTCATCTTTTTATCTTGTCAAAAATAAAGTAAAAAAGTAATACGTAATACTAAGATAAAAATTTAAAACATAAAATTTAAGGCATTTTTACCTAGCCTTAAAACTTATTTAAACCTAGCTCTCTTGTCAAATTAGCATTTGAGTTGTTTTATTATTTAATCCAAGCAGCTAGTTATCTCCTATATGGCTCTGGATAAGGTAATATTACACAACAAATGTTATTTAATACAGAATTAGTTTCATAGAGAACCAAATGACCATGCAGTTCACCTCATGGTAAATGGCACCTGCCGCCCCAGATTGGATAGATCTTATCTAAACTCGGCCAGAAATGCCTTGCTAACTGCCAATATCCACAAAAACTACTAAAGAGTTGGATTTTCTCATATAAGTGTAACCTTACACATCCTTCAAAACAAAACACAGCAACATTACACTGTCATATTAATAGAAATATTCATGACGGTCATGTCTTTAAAGACAACAAAGGTTTTTACGACCTAAACACTTCAATTGACAGTTCGATTTATACAGTCGAAGGTCCTTATTCACCGTTTCAGCATACGCGTTTTCAGTATTCGCGATTAAATAAACTTTGACCATTTTCTTATATCGCGACTAAAACGTTCTTTATTCGCAGTTATAATAGGTACAAGCAAACAGATTCCGCGCTTTCTGTTAGCGTTAGCTTTTTTGAGCACTTCTGGTCATTCGCGGTTCCTGTAATCGCGGCATATGTACCGGGAATAAGGTTTTCTGTAAGCTTAAGTAAGTAAGCTTTTACTGTATGCTAATTTCATAATTTCATTCAATATGCGTTTTTTTTATTAAACTTTTCGATATTTCGACCGAGTTGCATGGATCGTGGTCACGGCGAAACTGCGGTGGTGAGGAGCAACCGTTGACAATAAGTTCAAGATTTATCTCCCTATCCTACGCCCTACTCCTATTTCTTTTTTTCCACGTAACACACAACACTTACTGTGTACCCTTAAGTACCTAAACACTATTTGTAATTTACATAAACTGAATCAAAAAAAAACGTTCAACCAGTAAAACAACTAGTGCATAGTTAAAGACTTAGCGACAACGCCATCTAGTTATCTGATCTAAAACTACTACAATTAGCATGCGTTAAACTTAGCAGCAATTTTCGTAAACAACACTGAATACACTTTACGGACCGAACTTGCCTATCATTCGTCGGGTAGGGATATCAAACTCTAGCGGAACGTGAAAAATAAATACCTAAATATTTGTGCAGTTTTTATATAATAAATACTGCAGGTAACAGAAAAATGTGACGCATAACAGAAAATGTGACGGCAAATTTCTCTCATACGTCGATAAACACGTTTCATTTATAAAAACCGCCATTCGTGATTACCCTTACATATTAAAATGTATCAATTACGCAATAATATCAGTCTAAAATCTATATACATACCTTATAAACCCCCTAATGTGTATAGAAGATAAGTATTCTACCAAATGTTTGCGTGTGCTCACTTCGCTTACTTCGAAACAAAAGCCTAACGAGAGCCTTCGAAAAAGCGGGCTAGATCACGTTCTGAACCCCTTGTGGTGCAAAGTGGCCTTCAAGGAGTGACGATATTGACGTCTGATGTAGACTATTTTTCCAGTACATTACACATGATTTAGCATAAAGTATTAGTCAACTACTATTTAACCGAATTTTTAGTTACCGGTTAAGGTAACCAAAACAATCGGTGTTTTGCTTCCCAAAAAACAAATCACGCTAATATTTTTTTCATCTTTTGATTGAAGTGTAAATAATAAATATAAAGACCAATAATCACGGTAATAACCATTAAAGTGTTAAGTTAGCAATTTAATAAAATAATACAATAAGGATAAAACTGTTGAACTTTAAATTTCGAGTTTTGAATTTTGCGATTAATTCCTTAAAGCAGCGATATGTATATGTCATTTTATGAAGTAAAATTTTGTTACAAATCGCAGCAAAATTTGTCGAATTCGCTCAATGCTGACGCTTTGATTAGGCTAGGAAGGTCTAAAAGACCAGCGTCACTTCTTCTAGCATAACAGTTATTGCATTTCGGTGGAAGGATGTGAATGCCGGCTGACTTACTTATGGGGCCATATTACTCCTTAGTGACAACACATCTATGCCCAGGCTTTAGGTAGAACTGCGGAATGTTTTGTTGGGAGTTTAAGGAGAGCAGGTTTGAGCAATATGAGTTATATTTAATTTTAATCGGTATCAAATATATATAATATATGAAATTCATAAACAGTATTTTAGTGCAACCTTTTTATATCTGTACCCTTAATATGAGTTTATATTGAATCCTCAAAACAATAATTGTTTTTATTTTCAAGTACATTACAAGCTATGGCTATAAACGAAAGCATAAACGTGGAGAGTACCTTGCAATGTATGATCTAAAACGTAGACAATGATTGTTTTGGAAAACAAGATAAACTCGTGCTAATGGGACGGATAGGCACTGCTTCTGTCTCTTCCGTTGCATTCGAAATTATAGAACTACGCTACGACCTACAGATAAATGATAATGCAACTGCAGAATAACAGAAGGTACGTAGCAATGACCATGTCGATTATTTTAAACCGCTCATAAGACTTCAGATACCATTTTACAATTACTTAAAAAAAAAAATGTTGTAATTGATTTTTTGTACGTGTCCCCTAAGGCCTATTAGAAATTTGATTTATATTAAGCCATTCCATTTAATTTATATTAATGTCCAACGCACATAAGCGCGCATTGGAGCCACTAGCGGTCACCCATCCGACTCGCGACTGCGCTAATTGTTTATGTAAATCAGAGCGCAAACCGTGGATTTATATCTAAATATTTATGTAAATTTATAATATACAAATTAATTTTATACCAACCAAAATGCTTAGTCCCCGTTTCATTGCTGATCACCGAGTAATTTATAATCTCGCCTAAAATTACTTCTCAAAGCCGTGGACCCTTCAAACCGAGTCATTATTTGCATAATCTTCGTGATTTGCGCAATAATATCGTCTGGATTGTAACATTAATAAATAACGTTGCTCAATCGAATTGTAACCATGGTTTGGTGAGAATTCAGGAATTTTTAACAAATTTTTTACATGTATAAATCGTTTAAAAACTGTAGGCGCTGAATATTGATTAAATTTTGTAAAAAAAAAGTACTTACAATATACCCATGTACCCATATCCACGCAAATAGGTATTTAAATTAACAAAGATAAAATGTTGAGGTTTTCTTTGATACTCAATCGATTTATTAATAATAATGTACAATAAATCAGCAATAACCGTTTTGCTTCATTCACGTTTCCAAAATAATATTTTATTTATACGTCAAACAGATAACACAGAGACAGATAACAAAGAGGAAAAAATATATGCCGAATTGATGTACAGAAAAGTTTTCCTATTTTTTTAATACCAAAAATACTACTGCAAGCTATGTCTAAAGTTGCGACGTGCCAGAAAGTTGCACTACTACTTCTGTTACTAAAATGTTGTATTTACCAGTCCTAGATTTACCACCACAAACATGGTGTACGTATTCCCAAACCGACAACAGATATTCAGATCTGATGAATCTGCCATAATTCTAAAGGCTTTGGAAATTCTAAACAATGAGTAGTCGCGAAATCCGCTCCCGTAATTAATTATGAATCCTTTGGAATACAAATATTATTATTCGATACAACAAAAGTATTTTAAATGTAGAAACTTTGGTGGTTCGATAGAGCCAGCTATGTTTTTCTGTCCTATAATTTATGTTATGCGTTGATATCCTTGTTTGAAAAGAGAAATACACACTAGCAAACTAACGTGTAGTTTTCAAGGAGTTTGTGCTTGATTTTAAAAAGCACCCCAACATCTGTTATTGAATCCAGACGACTATGGGAGTATAAATATGACTCCAATCCTATCTGTAGTTGATTACGAATAAATGTGTGCAATAGTGGCTACTTACCATCAGATGGCTATATAATCATTAGCTACTTCTGTAATTTACGACTCATATGGTAGACCGGGCATGATATTCATGTAACTTTTGTTGTTTTCGAGGGGGAAACCTTCAAAAGGTACTCGACGCCGTGGGAGTGTCGCCGGGATATGTGGGGCTTTTACCACATTAAAACCCACCGGTGGCCACACTTAGCGTTGTGTGGAGGTCTCCGGGACCTACAACAGAACGCAACCGGAGTCTTCCAAGCGCAATGCCCCTATTTGGCTCTTTCATGGTGAGCATTAGCGCTCACCGCATCTTCTGGTTTTTACGATGGCATGGGACCACACCGTCCTTCACGGGGTCGCTTGGCTGACCGGTTTCAGATCCCACTTGAGCCGCCCGCAATCCCAGAAGCCCCCTTTTAGTTGCGTCTTACGACAGGCAGAGGATACCGTAGCCCAATTCTGGTCCCGGTACCACAATATCGATCTAACCTGTTAGATCGATGTAATGACCGCTAACCGAATGACAGATATCTGTATAATTAATTTAGATTTCTGTTACAGTGAGCGTGATTATGTCGTATTTTTGTGTATAGCACAAAAAATACAGAAAAAAATTCAAGTGAGTGTCAAAAGCGTTATTATTATACTATGATGAAAAATGTTGGAAAAATATGACCATTAATTAAACTCAGCATTCTTGCATGAAGGATCAATTTCTGAACTAAGCTCTTAAGACATACTAATCTACATACTAAATATAACGTACACACTTGAGACAGGAGTCCTAGTAATGTCGAATAGATTTCAAGAATTTTAACGAGGTTTTGAACTAACGATTGCAGAGCGGAATTTAATTATTGCTAACTCCGGCAGTTTGGATTATTGTTCCTAGATTAAGTTCAGTTAAATTCCGTTGAACACTGGAAGATTGTTATCGTTGAATTAACTGAATAATTCAATACATGAAGTGGAATTAAAGCGTAGTTTTCGTAAAGTTCTTTGTTTACTAGTTCGCACTTGGTTAACTTTTTTCGAAGATTGATGTAGCAAACTAGCTTGCATTGCACCTGATGGTAGGTACAAGAATTTCATCAAAGATCACCTGTAAGTAACTTCTTAACGACTATAGAATATGGTTTCATCTGAAGACTTCAGTTAGAACCCTTATTCTATAGTAGTTATTTGTTCATTCATTTCTTGCTACTACTGAGGTATAAGATGGTCGTCCCGTATGAAAATAAATCGGCAACCACATTCTTCCATCGAAACACAAAAACTGCTTCGCGATTGATATAGTTGTTGCGGTGGTACCAGTGATCGAACTCAAACTCATTTTACCATCTTGGACTATGGCCTAATCTTTTTCAGTCAGAGAGAAGACCTGTGTCCAGCAGCAAGACACTTTGTGATCATGTAAGGCGTACAAAGTTTTTTTTTGGTTATATGGTGTACAACATTTTTTTCTTAAACCTTATCGGATCACAACGCCGACATATTTAATCTAACCATAAATCGGGTTTGACCATGAAAGGCAAGAGTTAATAAATTTCTAATACGCCCATAACTTCGATAATTTAGAGGCTTGGAATTCGAATTCCGGACCTTCATGCTTCGGAGGTCGAAATTCCTACCACTATATTATCTTCCGCCTTTATTATTGATATAAAAAAATACGCTTTTTACACTCATAGACCCGCACTAGGATTTTCTCCTGTGTCGCGGGTACCATGGACACACAAAGACGAATACAGAAATACCCAGACCCACAACAG
>DWLI01001383.1:0-15808 GCA_018249915.1 Cecropterus dorantes dorantes | reverse complement strand
CACTCGGGAAATTAGATCCTTCCGGTTCTGCCTTTAAGCTAATATGAAATTAATTGACGTGTAGCAAGGAAACCTTCAATTTTATAAAGGTTGAAAAAGGAAATTAAATAATCAAATTTTGCTGTTTTTTTAGATTTATTGAAGGTATTCTTTTAAGATACTACCCCTTCATCACTTATATTATAGCTTTAAGGGTTTCAAACTAGTTTTCAGTGTCTAGTTCCTACTATAGTCATTAACACATGCATCGCAGCGACTGTGACAAAACGTATTCTTTAATGAAAGATAACTTTCCTGACTTTCTAATCTGATGATATAGTAGTGGAAATATTATATTACATATCATTACTCTGAGACAGTTGTAAGAAACAACAAAAAACCTGAATACACTGTTCCTTTGGGTAACAATGAAACTGTGATAATTAATTAATGTCTTACTTGATTTTATTTTATTAAAATTGTAAGATATGAGTAGAAGAAGGCTACTTACTGAGAAAGTCAAACAACAACGAAATTTATTCACATTCAATTTTAAAGAAGATCAGGACTACTATAGTAATTCACCAGGTGGTAGAACCTGTGAATTTCGACCGGGGTCTTACTATTCGCACCTATTTTTAGCGTGAAGCAGTTATATATGAGGTGACCATAGTCCCCGGGATTAGCAACACATCTGTGATCGACTTCAGATAGTACCTTGTTTTATATGAAGTTCCTATATGAATGTCCATGGTGGAGTGCATGCTCGTTTGCTACTTTAACTTAATAAAAAATAGTTCACGGTAACATGGAAATAGTGTCGGTCAATAGTATAACCAGTCGTTTAAGCACGTACACGCTACACCGTTAAACTCTAAACGTGAGACAGCGACGTGTATGCTATGCTACTCGCCTTTCGAGCTACTAACGACCACAATGTTATACAGTGCTTTGAGCATTGTTTGTAGCAAGCTCTAGGTATTTTCAGTAAATAAGTTCAGAAAATATAATGTGAACCGTCAAATTCTAATAGAGTATACTGATTAGGTACAGTTGTATATACTTAATCATGATTTGAATTTGGTTTTGGCTTTTGGTTGTCTAAAAACTTTTAAACTGGTTGCGTTGCAACTTAGGTCTAAGTTTGAACGCCTCAGATAAATATGTCTCCCTTACCACACTCTTCAGACTAAAACATAGCTGCGCTAAACATTGCTATTGTTAGCATAGCAGAAATAGGTGTGGCAGTGGTGCTTCCGGAATCGAAGCATAAAGAGTTTTATCACTTTCAAAAGCCATTGTTTGGATAGTTCACTCGAAGGCTACGAATTGCGGTGAACAAATGAATATTTAGAGTAATAAAATATAGGTCCCTGTTACATGCCCTTCCTAGAAGGTTTAACTTCTGTTGTATATTGCTTAGAATTGTTTTTCTAACAATGATCCCAAAAGCTCCTGACGCTCAGTTCCAAAGTAACGTGTAATGGAAACCCAAACATGACCTTTTGTCCTAAAATAATATAAGTTCCGTGTATATTCCCATGTACGGTCTACAAAGACTGTAAATGTATCATACGGTTCCCTTACTGTGATAGAGAAACAATAATTCCCTACGTCGAAACATAATTTTTGAGTGTATAATAAAAACAGACAAAGTAAAATAATACGTATCTACTTGTTCATATTTTGGAAAGGATTTAGATATGTATTCCTGTTATTTTACTTTAGCGAATTACTATTAGATAGAAGGGAGGAAGAGAATGGTTTGTTTGGAAAGACAACATCGCTACACTAATTTCGTATCTAAAAAATAATAACAGCAGTGTTGAGCGCTGTTGTAATCTGGTTTAGAGGAAAATCTGTTTTAAGGAACAAGCTTTTTCGAGTCGTTCCAAGTAAGTCCTCAGGGGTAGCAGATTAGTTTAGACTTTGGGCTGATTTTAAATGGCCATTGGCGGCAATTGTCTGTTAACCCCAGGTGTCATCATGCTCTCTACCTTGAATTATATTAGCTTATTCCCGTGGTTCCGCCAGCTTTGGTTTCGTTTACTACGGTAATGAAGTTTCTATGAATTCCAATTCAGGTCATAACTCTATATGGCAAAAAATAAATGCGGTCATAAACTATCTACTTATATGCCAAAAATCTGCACAATCTGATCAGAAGTTTTTGCGTGAAAGAGTAACAAACTCACATACATTCTCACAAACTTTCGCCTTTATAATATTAGTAAGATACGACGACTAGAATGGATACGCTCTACCTCCCTGTGAATGGTGTTAAAAATGACTAAGAATCTACAAAGAAGTGTCCGTGTTACGGATTTGTCCATATACTATAGTCATTATTACGATCACTTGTACGGTTTCTTTAATATCATGATTCTACGGAAGGTATGTCTCAAATGATGCTTTAGATCTTGTATTTAAATTGTCCATTATATAGTAATAAAAAAGTACTTGCATGTAGAAATTATTAATTTATTATCTATCATTATTGTAAGTAATTTCTAATTTGTTCCAATATAATTATACATATAATTATTATAACACATTAAAAACTATAAATAAAATAAATGAACCAAATCGCTGCCCCGTGGAAGTGTATCCAAGACACCTGCAGCATTACCTCCCTGAATTGCCAAACTTATTTGTTGGCCGAGGTAAGCTCTTGGGTCACCGGAGGTGTTAATCAGGCGCAAAGACAATTCTTTATAAAGAAGTTTTGCGTTGTTTGTTTTGAAATTATTGTAATTTTAATTTATAAAGCAACAATTTGACATTTTAGTATTTTTAATAAGTTCAGTTTCCGTTTTGCGTGTATACGAGCAATATGGTAGACGATTGTGACTTACGTCTAAAGGAGAACGCCTCTGCGAAAGTATATTATATACATGCTTTAAGGCAAAGTTAGTGTCTTAAGGATAATAGGTTTAATAGTAATGCCAGAATAAAGCTATTAAATACAACTTAATACGGCATACAGCCGTGTTAAGCAACATAGGTGTAGTATTTCCTCAGGTTTGTTGCCATAATAATGATACAGTAATGGTAGAGATAACGCCAGCTGGATTTGTATTGGATAAGCATTTTATAACAACAGAATAAAGCATTTCGAAATAGTATATTGTTATGATACTAAGTAGATTAAGCAAGACGAGAGAGGTTTACAGGATAGCTAAGCGAGTCAATATTTAGATAGATAAAACATTTATTTCATAGCTTCAGACACAACACAAAATAAATATATAGAACATTGAACAAACATTGAACATTGAACTTGGCACACAGAGATAGAACACATGTTTCTTACACTAAACTTAACACACACACAGCGTCCCCGCTATTTCTGGTCTTCATTTCAATTCGGATACATTTTTTTATGAAGTTGAAAAAGTTAATCAGTACGTGCATATAATGCACTAAAAATAAGATTGATTTTATCAAAAACTGATTGGAATACCTCGTATCGGTATGGGCTCTCAAAAAGAAATAGAAATGGTTTTCACCAGAGTCAATCAACAAAGACTTTTTTACCACTTTTATGGTAAAGTACTTAAAAGTAAGACTTTTACATACACAAAGTTGTAGAGACCACTATGGCCATCCGCACATTGGTAACTATATCACTGTAGTAGACACATACGTGTGTTTGTGTGTGACTATCCAGGACACAAAGGCGTAGTAATGTTCTAAGATAAATGTATTTACGGTAGATTTGAGCTGCAATCCGTTTTCGCTCGTAGGCGAGCAAACGAACCGTAAAAGTACCTCACAATGTCTTATGAGCAGTATGGGGGAAAATAAACTGTTTTCTTTTGCGTTATCTTTATGTAGCAGTATATGGGTATGGTGTAAAATATAAAGTGTATGCGAGGTGTAATGGCTTATGAATGTTTGTGACTCAAATTTATTGTTATATTTGTGTATTTGTGTCGTACAAGCATCTTAAATATGCTTTACATATCTTTGTGGTCCAACATATAACATTCCTCTGAAAATAAAATACGAATAGTTTATATAATCTCTATTTCAAGATTTTATTGAAACAACTTTCGTAAACATAAGCTGATAAAGTGTAATTAATGTCTTTATTGAAAAGAGAATAAGGTTACCAGTGAAATATTTCCTGAAAAATAATGATAAGTCACTTCAACGTAAGTAAACATTGTAAGGAAAACCACACGCTTGAGGGTTAAAAAAAAGTTTACAAAAAAGTTATTAATTCGCAATTGGCCAGCACGCTGTACTATGCACTGAACTCATCTTATCCTTAAGTAAGACCCGTGTCCAGCAGTGGAATACTAATAAGTTGACGACAAAAAGTGGCACTGGCCAGTAAATATCAGATACTTGCATACCTACAAGCGCAATACATGATATCTTTTGTTATATCAGACATATAACAAGAATAACTGAATTTATAAATAAAATAACAAACGGTAGGTTCGAATTTGAATAAGTTGTCTGTTGTTCTGGTAGCAGAAACAATAGCAACAGAAACGTTACAAAGAAAACATCGTTACATTCTGACTGAATATCGGCGTTTCAATACAGGATGCGCATTGCTACCATGTCAGCTTTCTGGTTCCTTTCGCGACTCCGTTTTGTAAAATTGCATTTAGAGTACACAGTGAACACATAGTGGTATAAAATAACTGTTTTACCAATAATGGAAACACATTATTGTTCTCTGAATCCATGTATTTTTGTGCTACTAGAAATCCTTTGTTGAACGTGTTGCCTTCAACCCATTACTGTCCAACTGCTGGGCACGGGTCCGTCTCAAGATGACATGAGTTTAGGCCACGGTCCACCAAGCTGTCCAAGTGCGGATAGGTATTTTTTTTAAGAACTGTCAGGTGTGTAGGTTTCTCAAGATATTTTCCTTCCCCGAATAGTATACGAGTATAACTTCTAATACGCACATATTTTTACAAAAATCAGTAGTAGTATATAAATATATATATCTTATAGTTTCCGCATGAATAAATATCCTCGTATAAATATACGCCGATATTTATACATGCTGAATCTCCAAAGCTTTGATTTACAGTTCTATATGAAAGTATGTTCAACACATGCCGTTCTGCAAAATATTTTCAGGTAAGCTGGTGTTATTTCAGCGGTAGAACACAATAGTTGTATCGCTAAATTGCATTTTGAGCTGTACTTTGTGACAAGGCACGTATCGTGTGTGCACCGTGTCGGCACATAACTAGACTTTTGCAACCCTCCATTACTTGTCGTTACAATGTTTATAGTATACACATAAAGAGACAGTTTATAGTACTAATTCTGTATTTGTGGATAATGAGTAAGACTATAAAATGACTCGATAAAAAAGTAACAATAAAAATAAGTTGTGACTGTATGCGGGCGGCAGTTATTCATTATTTTTCAGAAAATTCTCATTAAATTTCAATTTTTCACAGTAATTGAATAATCTTTGTGATATCCAAAGCATTTTTTTCAAATCTTAAATTACACTTTAATTAGACCACGGTCAATATTCTAGGTAAAAAGGATATGATATATGTGATACAAAGTAGGTCTATTTTATCGCTTGTAATATAACTTTAAAAACTTTGTAACGAAACTGATATGATTAATTTTGGTTCGTTTGTAACATAACAAAAACAGTAGCTACACGACTGTGAAAAAAACAAACGTACTATTCCTATTATTTATTTTAATTTTACTATTTCATCGAATACCGAATATATTTGATATTTATGGGTCAAACTCGGTTATGTGTTATATTTTATCTTATATGTTTCATAAATTCTCTTTTCAAACTGAAAATATAGTATCATGAATTTGATATTGGCATTATTCATATATTTTATTCTTTAGTAATACAATGAGATGCAAAATCTAAATGGCAACACAAGCAAAGACATCATTAAATATTTGAATACTAAATAAAATAGTTTTTTTTGTTTGTAATGTACATTTTATTAATTTTTAGTCCAATGTACATTTTATTAATTTTTAGTCCTTTGTTGCCATTATTGTCGTAATTGTTTTGTTGTACATTTTTGCATTTTTAATTGACTTTGTAATATAAATGATTTTGAAATTTCATAAAGTATTTCATAATGTCAGGAGATACTTAGTATCAAAGTAGACATGGTAATCTGACAACTGAAAAAACTGCTTCACGCCAGAAACAGGTAAGGCGGTGATACCACTTGTCGGAACTACTTACGTAGGTGAAAACATGCTCTTATATATAACTAGCTGTGCCTCACGGTTTCACCTGCTGCTAATTAAGAAAAAAACAAACAACCATAGCGTGATGTTAAATAGCATATAGCCTTCGTCGATAAATTTACAACTCAACACCAAAAGATTTTTAAATTTGAACCAGTAGTTCCTGAGATTAGCCCGTTCAACCAAACAAACTCAACTGCTTTATAACATTAGTATAGATTTGACTTAAAAGTTTCCAAGTAGCATGTTCATTAGTTCTAATATACGAGTAGCTTTCGGAGGTTATGACGTACATGCTGTTTAGGATTCCTACCTCTCTGGAAGTATTCGTCTTTTAACTGTATATGACTATAGTCGAATATTTTCGGAGAGTTGATACTTTCTAATAGAACACGGGGACTCAAGATACGCGGGTTATATTAAACGCGAGTATAATTTCTTTACTATCTATTTAGACATCCTCCTTTAATACTAATCCTAACTAATATAAGGTATAAAAAGTTTAGAGAACAAATAATTAAGTAAAACCAAACATAACTTTTAACTCACGATGTTTTCTGCTAAAGTAGAACTTGAAACTACTGTAGAAACAGTATCAGCTTTTCTCACATTTTCGTTTAACCGGCTGTCCGGCATGTCTGTAGTACATGTTCGGTTTTTTGTTTAGTTTATAGTTATTATTTGTGTTGTAGTTCATGACGCCCTGGGTTAGAAACTTGAAATATAATTTCAATAGTATTTTATTGTATTGTTCTTGTTTAGTTAACTACAAAGGCAATAAAGATCATGTTGTCTAAAATATTTTTTGGTCTGATCTTCACGACGGTATGCGACCACACATATCGCCTTCCTTCCTGGGGTTGCCTGGGTGAACGGTTCAAGCCTCCACTCCTGCCGCCGGCACCCCTGGAAAGCTCTTTTCATGACATCTTACGACAGGGGATACCGTAGCCCTACTCTAATCCCAGAACTACAGGGGTGACCATAAGTATACATAATAATGTGCAATAATCGTCTACGCGTTCGTCAAGCGCTTTGAAGCCTATTGCTGGCTTTTATGCAAGAGTCACCGCCTAGCAGACGTGGTAGTGATCACAACTGGTGTTGGTTTACACGTAAAGGCGGTGTTGCTCCTTTCTTAAATTTATGTTACTTAGTCACTTTCTGCGATATCCACGACAAGAGAGTCTGTGCTATTTCAAATCGATACCACAAGGTCGACCAGGTTCTACTGGGTTTGAATGGCAAAGGCAGCAAAATATCTATAGTCGACTTTTAGTTTGATATCAGTGGGTGGTAGTGAGTATTTGCATTGGATGGTGGCAAAAAAACCCCACTAGCGGAAGCTTATGTCCAAGGAAGTCCAGATGTGTCCAGGTGTTGAATGCATATTCTTAAATATTTTTGACTACTTCTATATTAAATAATGCAATCTAAACGGAAAATAAACGTTATGCTTTAGCAAGTGACTTGTTTTTATATACCAATTTAGATTTGTAAAATTGGAACACCGCGGCATTCACTTTTGTTTTTTTAATTACGAAATGAATGTGCTACAAACTGCATGAATAAACAAGAAAGTCGGGTGGCTTTTGAAAGCGCACTAAACGGGGCTCTCGTAAAAAGACCACAACGACACCTCCATCAAAAGCTGCCACCCTGGTACACCGAAAACTAAAGGACTTTTAAAACGGGTTACCCACGTTATACGGTGTTTAAAAATACTACCTTTACTTGCTACACGAAACTACGTTTTTGTTCTGAAATTGCTAATACGGTAAATGTCTCGTATATTAACCGTAACAGCATGGTAACTTTTTTGAAGTGAAAACTTCTTTAGGCACGTTGGGCATTTTTTGAGATGGGAAATAACCATTGAACTCGCAACACTGTTGCTGCCGCAACCGTAACTGACACTTTTGTATATAAGTATGTTCATATATTGTGTATGAAGGTACATAGATAAATATGCATGTTGATTTTTTTTTTACTTCCGTCGGCACTTCTTGTGCACTGTTTATGTCCTTCAGCTGGACACAGGTCTACACACCTAGAGGAGCTTTTTTTGAACACGCCATTCCATCCCTCCGAAAAGATATAACTGATATTAACATCAACAAGGACCAACGGCATACCTGAGAATCAAAATGAATAATATATTATGTATCCAGAACCCAACCGTACTCAATATTGCTTAACTTTGTCGATCAAGTTACAGGACTGGACGCATTCTCTGAGAGTATGTGTTTTTATTTATTAAACAAAAAGATAAACTGATTTTAAAAATCAAATAATTTTATTCCTGTGAATTATTAACACACATATTTACTTACTTGTGTCACGAACATGTCGTGAAAACAAAATAAAAAACGTGAAACAATGAAGTAACTTAGTTACGAGATACTATATGCGTACGAAGATTAAAATTAATTGTGCGCTAAAATATTTGTAAAGTAAATTTAATACGTACAATTTGTAATTTAACCCTATTAGAAGAAACTCTACATCGTGCGGCATCATTCCTAGTTTAGGCGTTATTTTTATTAAAAGGCGTACTAAAGAACATATATTAATAATTCTAATTTACGTCTTGAAAGCAACATTGGTAAGATAGAACACTTGTAGTCGGCTCCAAAATTTAACACAGGTAGTCTGTGTGTTAGCTTTTCCTCTTAAATGTTTTAACAATTAATTATATTTATCGGCTGCTAATAACCAGCATGAGCGCGGATTTAACGCATAAATAATATCATTCACACAAACATTTACATTACTCATGCCTGTATAATATTAAAGAAATATTCATCAGTCAGATAAATACCCATTACAATTGTACCAGGGTTAAAATTCAACAGCGCACTAAAACAGTCTGTAAAATCACATAGTCTGTTTCAATTTGCATCGTTATCTCCAGCGCGACGGAAAGCCCACAGGAGATATAACGTACGCCGTAGCGGCTTGCTATTGTGGATCGCATTTGTGATGGAATTTGCCAATATCTTAAGGTAGGTACAGATATTTCTGTCGTGATTAAAAAAAAAAGATGTTGACTTTCTTTAGTCTTTTTTTTTGTTTTACGATCACATTTACGAATAAGGTCTCGAAAACGACAAGAGACAACTCTTGTCGTTTTTACATAGTTTTGTCTAACTGTAAACTTAAGGTAAAAATAACAGAGTGGCCTTTAATAATAATGATTTATGGCTAATAGAAAATAGATACATAGCCTAAATAATTTAGATAAAATTTAAAATGAAAGGAAGATATTCATTGCAACTAGAAGTGAATTTCATTCATATTTTCATCTTCCTTCTAAACAAAGCTCTTCTATGTTACCAGGATAACATATGTATGTACAAGTATTACAGTGAAGAACATTCTAAGTCATATGCGTCGCAATATCTGGGGCAAGGCGGTTTAGCCTCTGACATTAGTTCCCGTGTGCAACGACGTGAGGAACTGAGAATTCAGTATGAACTCGTATGTCTTTTATTAAACTTTGCTTCAACAGTAATGGAGCAGCAGTAAATAGTACTCATGTATACTCGTACGTATTGCAAAGTTTTTGATAAGTAAGAAGGATAGCTTTGGAAATAAATATTTCTATATTTTTATAAGTTTAAAATATCAATATTAGTTCACGACTAATTTTAGATGATAACGAATTTAGAATTTTACCATATTTTCTTGACAGGAATTTTACCATATTTTCTTTCTTTGACAGGAAAATACAATAAAACGATATTTGTCAACATATAGGGGTCGCAAGTTATTTAACTTTTAATTGCTTGCAATATTCAATTGGCTGTTGAATGAAATATTAAAAAGTAGCTTTTTATTGACTCAGGTAACTTTATTAGACATATCAGCATTATAATTTGTTTTTTCATCTCAACTCTCTAAATAAATAAAAATAAAAATATAACTTCGAACAAAATAAACTATAAATGTTGTGTGTATTACTACACAGATAATATTTTCATTACAATTCAACCACATGGCAGTGCGGATATAATACTACTTTGACATGCCATGGTTTCTGGGTTCGATCCCCTTTAAAACAGATATCTCAATTATGAAATTAGATTTCACATTGATCCTGGGCGTTTATGTATTTGTCTTTGAGTGTCGACGGCATCCACGACATAGAAAAAAAAATAATTAGTATTAGGCTTTGACTATAGAAACCATTATTATTGAAACGTTACATATTACAATATCAAGTACAACATCTATTTCCGACAGTCAGAATACCAGAAATGGTGATTACTCCAATCATATACGAGTAAAACTCTTCCTTTACTGAGTCACTGACTGACAGACAGCGCGCAGTCGAAACTACTGATTTATAGGCTATTTACAAATAGGCTAAATAACATTACGCTATGTTTGTTTTTTTTCTTATTTAGTAGCGGGTGAAACCGCGACGCACCTCTAGTTTAACATAATTAAACTCACGTATAGAAGGGAAAGAGCACACGTTATTAAGTAGATATATAAAATCCGGTTTTACTCTTGTACGAGTATACTTGTCCAAGTTCTCATATTTTTTCAAGATCTCGTGTGAAATTACGTAAACTTTAAAGTTGGAACAATTTGTACTAGTAATACTATCAAACCCTGGCCCTATGGTGCAACAGTACCATAGAGAAACAATGTGAAAATAAAACAACATGTAAATTACGTCATGTAAAAGGCGTTAACAATGCTAAACTTCTGTTAAGAGATTTCTTTCTCGCTATTTTATGTTTCATACAAAAGTATTTTGTTTTTGTTTAGTCTAATTGCGGGTCCGTCGTGAGAACAAAAGGTAATTGCGGATCAACTGTGTGTTCTGGCGTGCTGCCAACGTCGACGCATTCAGTTAAAACTCGACACTCTTAGCTACCCTTACAACTTTATGCCTCCCTGGTACTATTATCACTCAACGTACACGTTTTATGAGTTTGTTACACATTCATACACTACATACATTCATTGTACAAATATAAAAAAGTATTTAAAATGTAATCTCATATTAATATTCATGAGTGATTAACAGTCAGTATTCTACATAGGGCTTGAAGTCTTAATAATCTGAATTTATTAGGGTTCACCTAATAACTTTTCTGTTTTTCTAATTTCCACAAAATAAGATGTGTCTAATAAAACATAGGTTTTTGTGTTTTATGATATTAGTTATCGTGTTTTATGATGATAATTTGTTAATAGTTGGGACTTACACGACGCAGAGCTTATAAATAATAGTCTGCTAGTAAAAGATTATCTACTTCGTAAGGACTCTATAGAATAATTCTTACAGATTGGTCAGAGAGCGTTAGTCTGAACTCGGAGTTTGATTATATGCAAATGTGCAGAGATCTTCGATAGCGAGGATAATGATAATTCTCATTCTTGGCGAATAGCGGATGGTCCTAGACTGAAGTCAACAAACATTTACTACCTCCGAGAACAGTGTAGTGTAACCTCTTGTCATATACCTAGTAGAAATTAACCACTTACATTTGCCTTCGAGAATCTTAATAAATCTTGGTAAAGCAGAACAAGATTGAAATCAGTACGGCTCAATTTTATGACTTTCAGCATAAACAAACTTCAAACATTTGCAGCAATTTTTTCAGAAATTGTCAAGATTCAGCCATTAGTCATCGATTTTAGCAGAGTTAGTACCAGCTGGTTTCAAAATCAACCCAGTTTTGAACAAACATAAGCACTAATCAATGTACACGTCAAGTAAAATTGCTTAAAAAACACACCAAAGAAATGTGTGGAAATTTTCTTCCTAATAAGTCTGCGAAATGTCGTTTAACGGCAACGCTTCAACCTCTAAACGTAATTTGTGTAATACTTTTAAATGAAGCTCGTGTGGCTGAGACTTAGGCAATATTGTGTATTATTAGGGTTCTGTGCCTCCAACGACACAACAAAAACGCCATAGGACTTAAGTGGATTACTTGTAAAGTCAAGATGTCCGTGTATACTTTTATTATATTTAAAGGATTTATTTAAAAATTAAAGTAACAAACGATAGCTACATTTTTACGTTTTAAAATTAATATTCATTAAGTTAAACATTCCGTTTATGTTTTGCTAATAGCTGTTACGCCTTTAAATAGAATGTGCATTTCTGTAAATAAAACATCTATGTAAAGCGTGTGACAATGTTTTTAATTACAAAATACTCTGCGATGTGTGACCCACTGTTTAGTTAAGATCATTGTTCTATCAAAAGGGAACTCATGTCAACAATTTATTGTAAATCCGTTACAAATCTTCTACCTCGGATTTACGAAACCTACATGAATTGGGCAAACAGTAGCGTGAACATAATCAGCTTATCTCGTGTTATTATGATATTTCTTGCAAAGTTTTATCCTTCTTGATGTTTTACTGGGAAGTGACGATAATATCAAAACATATCATAGATATCTAAATCTGTGTATTAATAGAGACATCAATCAGACACGGTTATGATTTTTTTTAATTAATTGATTAATAAATATTAGCTAGATTTAGCCGCATGGTATATGTCCGTCCTCGAGTAGTGATATGGTGAGCCGAATCCTAAAATGAAATATTTTTTTATGAAACTTTTCATTAACGTTATTTTTTCGTATTCTTTTTAAAATACCCTTTCATTTAATACCCACATTATAAGGGTGCATATAAATAATTGTTCCGCTATCGTGCCACGGCAGCCATATTGGATTTATAAGAGATGACGTCTCAAAGCTTAGCGCTTATCGTCTCTCAAACCAAACGAGTATGCAAAAATTCAGCTCAATCAGTTTGGGTTTTCGTTTCGTTAGTTACTTCTAACTGTGTGAAATTCATAAAATCTTATAATAAATTAAATAAATATTACTTCAAATAAGTTCTTGTTCATTAACAATTTAATCTAATGTAATATTTACGCAAATCTACACTAATGTTATAAAGCAGTAGAGTTTGTTTGGCTTAACGGGCTAATCTCAGGAACTACTGCTGAGAATTAAAAAAAACATTTTGTATTGAATAGCCCATTTTTTGAGAAAGCCTTTAGGCTATAGAACATCACGCCTTATTTGTTTGTTTTTTTTCGCATTTAGTAGCGGGCGAAACCGCGTAGCACACCTAGTTTCTTTATAAAATAGTTATATTAGTCAACAAACACTTTTTTCGAATACGTTAGCTCTGACACAGGTATAAGGCATGTTGACTTATCGACATATCGATATGTCATATTATAACATTATCGACTTGCTAAAAGTGCATCGAAGGCAGACTTAGAGAAGGCCTGAAATAAAATCCGTAGTTACAAGAGCCGCAATCAATTGGATACCATTGGAATTGAAAGGACGAGAAATGGTTAGATATCGGCTAGTGATAGTAGATGCCGGCTCTCCGCAGAGACAAATAGAAGGCATAAATCTCTGTTTAATATACTATATACGTAGAATACGCTACGATGTTGGTTTTAGTAGTAAATGTTTACCAGAAAAACATTATGCTTAATCTAGGGTGTCTTGATATCAATAATGTTTAAGCGTTAAATATTTTTTTACGAGCTTAGTTTCTTAGGTAGCATCCAACGAATGGGTTTGTTACTTTGCATGTAACTTCTTATACATCTTTAGGTTAGAATGGGGTCTTTAGCATATTGGAAAAAAATATTCATATTATTCTATTATTTTATTCATATTCATTTTTATATCTAGTTCTAAACTATGATAGGACACTCTTGTAGTAAGCCGTCTACTGCTGATCTAATGTGATTTATTCACTTTGGTCAATAAATGTACTTTAAACAGTCGATTCCTATGCCTAGATAGAAGCCATTTTAGACGTGTGATTCCATATTATGTGCGTGTGTATCATTGTACGGTTCACCTACCATAAGAAGTTATGGGAGGGTAAATCGCTTCAATAGCAATAAATAATGATTTTTGTTACAATATTTTAGAATAATTAAGTTAAAATAATAAAACCATACTGCGGTCGGAGCACCAGATTTTCAATTATAGAACAATATAAGAAGAATAAAACTAAATCTTTTTATTAAATATAATAATTGGCAGCGATATACTTTATGAGCCGCCTTGCGTTTTTTTTATACATATATACTATTGAACCATAACTTCGTGATCTCAGAGCAGATGTTCATATTTGTTACTCGTCGGAAAAGTTTAAAACGACTATGGCATTTCGATTAACCCATTTTTTTGTTAAAAATAAAAGAAATTTGAACAATTATTACAAATGTTGCATATCTATTTATCAATGTTAGAGTTAGTGTTTGAAATCAAATCATTTCTGAATATAATTAAACGGTGAGAAATTACACTCATATTTTGGGGAAACATGCAATCTTTTATTAAAATCCAACTCTAGCAAAAGTTATTACGCAAAAAATACAAATTATTACGTAAAGCAAAAGTAATTAACGATTTAATTGTATTTCATTTTTTCAAATGTCAGTGATACCGCGGGGCACGTAGTGCACTTACTAGAGTCGGGCGTTTGCATAAACCTGCAGAGTATAATTAAGAGGTTCAGCGTCCTCTGAAGTAGGTAATGAGTAGCTGTGTTTTGCCACCCTACGTTCTCAGGTGTAGCTGTTTTCACCATATCTATGTGATGTAAATAAACTTATGAAGATCTTTCTGATTAATAACATAAATAGCCTACAAGCATGTGTGGCCACAAATATGTTATTGTTTGTTAAGTGCATACGACTACATATTATGTGGTTGTAATGGAGTAACTAGAGTACCTCGCCGTATCACCCACTATGACATAATAAAAAAACAAACAAATAAACATAGCGTAATGTGAGGCTATATACCTACTAAAATCAAAATTTTTAATTTACTAACTTCAACGGTGTAGATGATTCATATAAAAGTTTTACACCCTTTTTAACTCCTTTGGATTGGAATTTTAAAAAATCCTCTCTTAGTGCTCCTCTACCATTCCTAAGGAATTCATACTAAATTTCGAATTTCTACGCTCAGTAGTTTCGGCTGTGCGTTGTCTGACAGTCAGTCACTCAGTAACGGAAAATTTTAGATAATAGATTAACATTAATGATAACTATATCGATCTCCGTATCTAAATCTATATCTATAAAAATAATATGGGGTTTAATATAAAAATACACACATTAAATAAATACGTATTTTAGGTATGTTATGACAGACTGTTGAAATCATCTCTGCAAGATGTCTCTCTAGAGCAGCTATTTCGTAACTTCTTTACGAAATTCGTTTTGAGATATAATATAATTATGAAAATAAAAATCTTCGGTTAAAATATGAAAAGAATTACTCATTGAAATGCCTCTCTTGTTTGTCGTCACATTCCCAATATCTGTGTATGTTGTGTTTGTTTGTTTTTTTTTTATTAAAGCCCATTTAATTTAATATTACTGATATACTGCTATAGTCACAAACAATGAATGTCGGTAGAAATAAAAGCCGGAATAAAACATAAATCAACTAGTTTAATATTGTTTACATCCTTTGTTTCCTAATAGAATCTATATAATAGAATATATAACAGATATGTTAAAATGCACTCCTCGTTCGTCAAAACTTAGGTCCTTGATTGAGTCGGTAAACTTCTCACTTCTTGC
>DWLI01001382.1:0-15811 GCA_018249915.1 Cecropterus dorantes dorantes | reverse complement strand
AAAAAGAATAAGTACTGTAATTAAATAAAATGCTTAAATAAAAATAGACAAATACCTTAGATTGTTTACTGAATTTTAGGCTTACAATTTACCTCCGGTTATTTTAATTTACGTTGACGAAAATGATATTTCTTACGAACTTCTTGTACCTACAAGAAGAATTTTAAAACATTAGGCTATCAGAGCTTTTTATATTACACATTATTATTACATATTATTTTACATCTAAGGTAATGCTTGTCACTAAACTGAGCAGAGTCCTTTTTTATATTGCCTTTTCTTCTTTTACAATTTGGACGTTGTAAGCAAGCACGCAATCTATTTGATGGTAAGTGGCCACTGCCGCCCATGGACATTTGAGGTGGACTTGAAGTTAGCCACAGATTCATGGCTGCACCTGAAGACTAAGTTGGAATACCTTGGATAAGTATAGCTCCGTTACCACGCCCTTTAGACCAGAACACAGCAATACATAACACTGCTGTTATTAGGCAAACTGGTGCTTCCGGAGTTGAACTACAAAGAGTTCGTAACAAGTTCAATTTTTCAATTCAATAGTTCTCCTATAAATAAAACTAGCTAAATTAAAAGCTCATTGAACGATTTACAATCCCCGTTTAATCCGATTTTTCCAAAGTTACAATAAACATGAGGAAATTTCCGTTCAATTGTAAACAAAGCTTAAAACGTTTCAAAGCGATTTCTTCTGAAGTTTGATCAACCACTTCAGCTGCATGTTATATACGCTTCAAAGAAGAATAACATAAATAGAAAGGATCCAGAATAATTAAATTGCTTCACGCATCGGCCCTGAGTAAATATAACGACAGCGTCAACAGGTGAGGCATTTCAAAGTTTTGATTGGGTTGCTTTTAAGTTGAGTACCCGTATCAATAAGGGTAAATATGTATATTGGATGAGGGTAACATTGGAATCTTATCAGACGATTTATTGTCAATGATGAAATGAAATGTCTTTATTTTGAATAGGCTCACGGTGACACAAATTGTCAGTCACAAAATTTTTTTTTGCTCTGTCGCCGGATAAGAACACGACGATCTGAGAAGATCCAACAGGAAACTAAGCGAGTTTGATTTTATTATTTATTTCTTTTTTTTACCATATTGTTTTTACATGTGCAATAAAAGCTAGCTCCAGTATCTTCATATTGACTAAGCTAGAGTTTTGCTTGGCATATTACTCCAATTTAACATACTGAAATATAATATATGTGATATATATGAAGGAAGTAAATATTATCAATTTAAAGATCTCTTTAGATCTTTCTCCTTATGTACCTTAATTGTATAACAGTATCAAATGCTGAATTAAATATGTTAGAGTCAGCCATGTAATTATAAAATTAATAAGTTGAAAAACCGCTTAAAACTTTGAACGTGTGGCTTTTCCGGCCAGAATAACTAGACATATGGCCAGAACAATTATTTGAACTTCAAAGGATTAAAAGATTTTCAATTTTCTTTTTTTATACTAGCTCATTTTCACGGCTCCGCCTGTATGGTCGCGTTTATCGTCGCAATGAGTATCCCATATTTTAGTTCAGGTCATCTGTTTGCCAAATTTCAGCGAAATTCGACCAGTAAATTTTGCTTGAATGAGTAACAAACGGATACGTACTCACAAAATTTTGCCTTTACAATATTGTACGATTGGAATAACCTGAAGGTGGTAGAAACATTATAGTTCGTCCAGTACCACCGCTACGTCTATTTCTAACGAAGTAGTTCGTGCATTTTAGTGGAGGGGTGTGGATCCCAGCGCACATACATATGAGGCGACCATCTTAGTCGTGAGTAGCAATACATTTGTAACTGATTTCTGACAGAACTCCTGTTCTGTATAAGTTTGCTTACCGATGTCCATGGATGGCAGTGACCACTTACCATCAGATGGACTGCATATGCGTTTGCTACTTCAATCTGATAAAAACTCAATAAATCAAAGTGATAAAGTGACGTAAAAAAATAATAATTATATGTCCTATATTTGTGTACGTATTGTATACGTCTATGGTATCCACTTACTTTACCAGGCATACTTTGTGCTATTTTATTTTTGCTACATTGAAGTGTAAATTTTTCGTCCCCCAAAATTAGGCTGTGAACTAATTTTGGGGGACGAAAAACTTTCCGAGCTGAGCGGATTGTGGCAGACTTGTTATTTGGCTTTCGCACCGACGGATGGTAATATTTACATATTTTCATTAGTGTAACTAAGTCCAAAGACCCCTTTTTAATATAAAGTTCGTGCAATATCCCGCATTAATTTTATTAACGCAACAATGAAGTGTTAGAATGAAGCGTATAATATGACTCGTCTACAATACTTCATATTTTATTACGGCGAGACCGAATTCTAAGAAGAGATATTATACATTTGGTAGGCCCTATTAAATATTAATCTGGGTTAGGAATAATTTTATTTGTAAATTATATTAAATATAATTTCGATTTCGATATAAAAGATAATTTCGTTACTATCTTTTTGTGTTAAACTACATTAATTTCCTTATTATATTAATACTAGAAAAGTTTAAGTACTAAGGTATAAAATTTAATGTAAAATAATTGAGAATATTTTCTCAGTATAAATAACTAGGTATGCTACGCGGTTTCGCCCGCTACTAAATAAGATAAAAGCGTGATGCTTATATGCATGACAAACAAAGCGTGATGTTATAGAACTTAAAGCCTTCCTCGATAAACGGACTGTTTAATACAAAAATAAATTTTAAATTCGAGCCAGTAGTTCCTGAGATTAGCCTCTTCAACCAAACACACTCTACTGCTTTATAACTAAGTATTAATACAATAATATTAAGTATAGATCAGAGCAGTTCTCTGAAGTTTATTACGGCAGCCAATTTGGGATGGGAGTCATCCTTTCAAAATAATAAAGCATTCAACTAACCTAATGTAAATGTTTTTTAAAGCAAAATTAGAATTACGCAAATAAGGTTCACGGTATTGTAATAATATTTATCTAAAACAGAATTTAATTATTCACGTCAAAGTGTATTCAGTTTGTTTATTTTGATTTAATAAAACCTTAACATTGCATTGTTGCCACATATGCTGTAGGTTTTTCAAAGTTAGGTATATTTATTTATTGCACCTCATAAAATACAAGTTACAATATGGTAAATTTAGTAACTCTACCAGTCAACCCTAGGTGGCTTGATAATTTGCGACAGGTGTTAATTTTAAAGTAAAAATAATATTAAATAACATTTTAGCTTACAGGTACATACGCAGAAATATAACAAAAAAATAATACCAAACTAAATATATACATGCTAAGTATACGAATATATATTTAGATTATATCAAATCCAATCAAAATATAGGTGCCATATGGTGACGGTCTTGAATGAAATTACTACTTATTATTTTTAAATACTTAAACGTAGCGGCAGACGGGCCAACTAATGGAAAGTAGTCACCGTCGTCTATGGATATTTGCAACACTAGGAGAGATGCTGTGAAGGAGAGCTCCTTTTGCCCCTTTTTTGAAGAGCCCCATGACTATTTATTTTTTCATAAGCCCCATTTCATTTATCTTTCCGTGGATATTGTACAAGGCTACTGAGGACAAAATCCAGATAATGATGACAGACATCACTACGGATGCTCAGCGCGGTGACTATTGGCTAAAACCCTCACTTGTTCCAATAGTGGAGTCCCTGTAGTTTCGGGACCAGAATAGGCGTACGGTATCGGTATACGGTACTTGCCTATCGTAAGATGGTACTAAAAGGGGACTTCCGGGGTTGGGGGCGGCAACAATGGGAGCTCCAGCTGTCCAGCCAAGTGACCCCAAGAATGACGACGGCATGTGTGGTCGCTTGTCATTGTAAATACCTGAAGGCACGGTGAGCGTAAATGCTCACCAGGAAAGAGCCTCAAAGGGCATCGCGCTTGGAGGACTCCGGTTGTGTTCCGTTCGAGATCCCTGAGTCCTCCACGCAGCGCTGAGGACGGCCCTTTTGGGGAGTTTAGTGAGGTCAGAATCCCACATAACCCGGCGTTGCTCCCACGGCGTCGGGTACCTTTTGAAGATTTCCCCTCTTTAGCTAGAAGAAACTATATATAATTAGTTTTATTTTGATTGCTAATCTGCATTTAATGGGACATATAAGAGAAAAGGTCTGCTTTTCCTGCTAAACCTCTGAACAATAAATACAAACCTACACACACATGTAGTTTGATGAACAAATTTATTACATAAAAAAATTGATAATCCCTGTAAAGTTTCTGTAATCGGTATGTTTTTTTCTAAAAAAAAAATAATCTAGAGCAGCTCGTAAAAACATATTTTATCAGATTATCAAAATCTTTATTAAACGATAAATTGGTTATAAGAAACAAAAAATGTTTTCACAAAACTATACTAAAAGATCCAATGCAGATACAACTGATCCCAACCAAATAATTACAATAGAAAATAAAAAAAATGTCTGATAATCATACTCAATATTTCAAACTTCAGTGAATACAGCGCTTTTTATAATTATCTATAGTCTAGCAAACAGTTAAAGTTCTTCAAACAGGGTATTTGTTAGCCATGTCAATATTAGAGGAGCTCGCCGCCCCAGGATTTTATGCTGTTCAGAGAGTAAACGTTGATTTTCCTCGTTTTTTCTTTAAAATAAAATTTACGATAAGATCTTCACCTTATCCGTTCATGCTATCACCGCTCCTAATTTCCTGCATAATTTTCTTTTTTGGTTTGGTGTATACATGTTTTTTTCCGTAAAATTTCTTCAAATTTTGGAAAGATGGAGTTTTTCTACCACTTTACTTAGTTTGCTAGGTATTTAAGTTTATGGTTTTTTTGCAAAATTTTCCCAAATTTTGGAATATAAAGTTTTTTCTACCACTTTTCTGTTCTTTGCTTGATATTTAATATTAATTCGGATGATAACGACACAGTAGGAAATTGTCTAATATCTGTCTAATATTGGCTAGAACTTTACTATCTTGTTATAATATATTTTAGCATTAGTAAATTAATGTTCTAAATGATAAAGCTGATTTGTCATAGAAATGTCTCTCATCAAAATCTGGATTGGTTATACAATCCTATACAAAGGAAAGGAAAGAAAAAACAAACAAGAACACAAAAGAAATTAACTCCTTATATTAGAAAATTATTTTCTTTTGTGTACATTTGCCTTTGCCTCCCTTTAATTTATATGGATCCAGTGCTATTCACATCCACGTAAAATTATTTTAAGACCAGTCCCTCGCGTTATTTTAAGATTAACTCTATTTAGCAATGCAATATGATTACTCCTGCAATTGCCTGGGCAATATGGTATATAATATGATTGCCATATTGCCCGGACAATTTGTCTAATATTATTATATTAGCATGTAATATTAATATGGTAAATTACGGCATTCCGCATGACGTAAAATAATGGATTTTAGGATATGTAAGACAATATTGAAACAGAATAAAACAAACATTTTGTATAAATCTTTATAATTTATTAAATATAAAATTGTCACGTAACATTGTACGAGCGGGGAAAATCATTACTGACAGCTACAACATTTCACATCATTTAATAAGCTGCTTTTCCTACCACGAGCGAGTATACGACAAGTTTAACGCATTAAACAATATAGAAATTGCTTTAATATGTCAATATTCGTCAAATATCATTTGTCTGTTTGTTTTTATTAGTTTTATCGCAGTGAAAGTCGTTACTCGTCGATAATAGGATGAGCGCCTAAAACCCAAGTTTATTTAAACTCTAAAATAGAATCAACAGAAAACTGAAACATTTAGTTAGGCAATCGTATCATTACAAAATGGCACTACTTATTTGGTAACAAATATGTACATAGGAAATTCACAACGAAAGCAATTAAGTATTCGTTTATACTACCTATACAGTATATCTAGTCATATTTACATTCACACAACCGATTCAATTTAAAATAATAGAAAATTCTACAAGCATAGATCTTTTTTTATAAATACAAACTATTTCACATTATTCTAATTCGTCGTTTATAAGGAAAAATACTAAAGGGAAAATAAGTCATTTGCTTTTCACGCTGTTCAGTTATTGAACAGTTCAGTTTATTATGTATAGTTATATTCAAAGATATATAAGATTTAGTAAAACAAAATCTATTTGTCCTGTGAAAAAGAATGGCAAGATTCAATCTCAAAAACATACAAACGTGTTATGATCTGAAAATTTTAAATATTTTTTTAAATTTTAAAAACTCAGTTATATTTCCTTAATGAGACGAAATACAGACTCACTCAGAGTCAAACATTTTACAAGATACCTACTTTAAATAAACGATGTATCTAATATTATTCTGTACAAGGATTTTACAGTCTTTAAAATAGGTACTATCCTGTTAAGTGGTCACCACAGTAATATTAGAGGGGTGCGTTTATAGAGCTGCCGGTTTCAAGTAACGTTTTTATTAGTGCAGGCTGTTGGGGCAGTGGTCTTGTTCGATTCGGTTTTCGATTATCATCATTAAAATAAAAAAAAATCTAAATATATTATAATAAAAATCAAATTTAAACTTAATTAAAATTTTATTTTGTTATTCTAAAATTAGACTGAATATAATTAAAATTACATTTCAATTTAAATAATCCATTTCCCAACTGTCTACCTGTTTTATAGACATAGACAAATGTAGACAATGGGCACAGGCTTTCAGAGTGAGAGGAGTTAAGGCCATAGCTTATCTCCCTGGCAAAGTACGGATTGGCCAACTTCAAGCACCTTCGAAAACTTTTTGGCTTTTGATTTAGTGCACTTTATTCTCGAAACCGGTTACTGTTCTATAAACGAACCATATGACGTAATTGAGCAAATATTTACCAGCGAACTAAATTCTGACAAATATTATGCACACTTATATAATAAACATCAACTTGTATGTATATATTAACAAATTATGCTATATTCGTAACAAAGAAATATTAAGAATAGATTTAAATTTGACTTTTGGCCAAATAATCACTTGAGTTAAAAATGTAAGATTTCATGAAATATTTGATTTATCCTATGAATCAAGGCATTGTTTAAATTTTTAAAAACAACGTATATTTTAGGTAAGAGGCTTAGCAATCTTTAACAAAAAGTTAATTTTTAGCGTCCATAATGCATACTTTAGTATATGTGAAATCATTTTATTTTTATCTACGAATACGTTAGAATTTTGTTGCAGTAATTGTCTCGTAAAGAATTTTGTTGAATTGCAATACTTGTAATAATTGCAATTTTTTATAGTATTTTCCGATTCTATGTACAATATGTTGCATATTTCACTGATTTGTAATGAATTTGGGTACGATATTATTTTATTACTGATGAAAAAAGGCCCATTAAATTGGCGCCTAATCTTTGTATAGAGTTGTAAAGACAATTGTTATATAGCAATTTGTCCATAAATTATAACGTTAATAACATCCTATTAGAAATGATCTTTTATTTTGGTAACGTAATCCTGAAAAATAATCTTTAATGTTATACGAATCTTAAAAAATGCTATAAATAAGTAGACATAGGCATATAACAAACTATAAACAATTATGATTAAAATAAATTTAAATCAAATTTAGCTTGAGAAAAATATTTTTCGACATCATTTACTGGTTTATCTAGAAGACGAGAGATAAGAGTAAATAAATCGGGGTTCAATGTACGTAGTCACAAAGAGAAAAGTATTTGTTTCTCTCAAAATGGGGAACAAAAGTTCAACAAAGCTATAATAGAACTGATAAAAAAATAATGACATTGTTTGTTTTCACATCTCTTAAGCGTATCGGTTTACACGAAATTAGTTCTTGTACGCGATCTTTTTCATTGGCGAACATAATCGCTAAGTGTAAACAGTGGAAGAAATATAACAAATATTCTGGCTAACTAAACAAGCATGGACAACTCAGACTTTTGCAACGCGGTAGGAGAAAGGTACTAACGGGAAGGTACCAACGCCACTCCTATTTCTAGCGTAATGCACTTATGATCAGGTGGAAAGTTGTGGTTGACGGCTCACTTTCATTTGAGGATAACTTTTAGTCCTTAGAGTAACTACCTATCTGTTTGACTTCACATTGAACCCCTGTCCTGTATTCTGAAGTTTGCTTTCAGATCCGTGGGCGGTAATGACCACTTATATCAGGTGGACTGCATGCTCGTTTGCTACTTCAAACTTAAAAAAAAAATACATTTTTTGTTTCACGAATACGAAACAAACACGAACTAACATTTTTTTCTTTTCTATATTTCTCCTCGTTTACATTAGACGACTATACTTGCCAAACAAAAATCCGAAATTGCTTGGACGATTTGGCCAGAAAAGGACTATTTTCGCAAGAAGTTTGTGAAACTTTATAATTGTGCATCTAGCCTGTAAAGTACTACACACAACTTTCCGGACCTGGAAGGTTCTCGGCTAAAACGTGTTCTCTTCTTCTAACATTGCTCTTTCCTTTCCTATGTAACGTTGAAGTGGCCAGGCTTCCGGAGCTCAGCGTAGGACCGGTGAGAGTCAAGGATTGACTCCCGAAAGGCGATCCTATGTTACCGTTGGGGCACACAAAGTTTGGACTCCCTAACGTCGGGCTGTTTGACACTACGTAGTTAGATCTATAGTTTGGTTGAACTTGTATGTTGTCGTTGATGATGTCTTGTCTACTGCTGGGCACCATATCGCTTCCAGGTGTGAGCTTGAAAGAGAAAAAAATGTTAAATGATGAAGTACAGGGTAATAAAATGGTATCTATATTCCTACTCCCTCGCTAGAAATCCGGATGATGTATAAACCTAAGTTAAATAAGCAACCAGACCTACAAAAGCTATAATATAATTTTTATAATTTGAGCATTCTGACTGAGTCAAATTCGGAACGATTGTCCCGATCAGCCAATTATTGCTGTCCCAATGCTGGACATAGTTCGTTTCTCCGTGTGAAATGCATACATATAAGATAGGTGCAAATTATTAGACTTCACACACATTTGATACCTTTTTTATATTATAAAGATCAGACGTAACTGGGATTCGAATCTTAGACCCTCCAATCTAGGAGCGATCGATTTTCCTCACTATCATCGTCGTGCTTGAACCATCATTTTTATATATTCGTTTCTTTTTATAGATTTTTATATGTTGCAGACTAACATAAGTCAAATATCATAAAATATGAACACAATCAGAATTATACGCTTATTTTCTCATCGTTTCCTTGAGTAAGCTTAGAAGGGATTAATTACCTGTTGTGGTCGACCCGCAGAGTCGAGCAGCGCCAAGTCTTCCGCAGAGAAGACGGCTCCTGGTTTACACCAGTCTCCTTTGGGTATAAATATTTAATTAGGACATGCATGCTTAACCAGTTAAAGTGGAATATCTTCAGAAATGGAACTAAAATAGTATGTAGTAAACTTATGTATCATAGATACATTACTCCCGAGGACTAACATGATCCTGCCATATGTAAGTCAGTTGGCAACCTACTTCTCACTAGATATAGAAGTTATGATGATGATAGTTGTACTTCTACGATAAAATCGACCAAATCATAAACTAACATGATACTTCTTTTCTGTAAGGTTGCACTGATCTAATTCATAATATCACGCATCCCCTCAATTAAGAAGGCTCAGATGTGACGAAGGAAAACATGAAAAATGTTTTGGTGATCAATCCGCACTTATAGTTATTAGTCTTTGGCAAAGGGGAGATCTCCCGCCAGGATAGGCGATCATGCCTGGGGAGCGGCCGTGCTCCAACAGTCTCTGTTCGGAACTTGTATATATGCAGGATGTTGAGAAAACTCCGATAGCGTGTTTCAGAATACGGTGACGTCATCTTGTAGATGAGTAGCGGGAGTCCTTGTAAGAGAAAGCTGAAAATCTTACCTCTAACTTCTTTTATACTAGGCCACTCGTCAGCTTCTACGGATGTAGGAGGTGGATTCTGATTTTCTCCATCTGTGACAAAAAAAAAATGATCTAAAACTTTCTATTGTACCATAATAACTTCAATCTAACAGAACCGAATGAACTGGCCTTCAATTTGGTGTCACAATAGAGTGCGTGGCTCCTAGTAGCCATATATCACCGGTTAATAAAAAAGTACCAACATATTTCCTTCCATTTCGAACAAAGACGTTACCGAACCAGCGTGATAATGCGGAAGGCAATGAAAAAAGGAAAACAGCCAGTGTAATGTAAACCGAGACTGCCATTCTGCCTTTTACGTTTGTTTTTACTTTTCCGTTGCCCGAGTTTTTTATTAACTTCGGAGTGCGCTTTGTGGGGAGATTTCGGAATAATTAAACGTATCAATACACATTATAGCGAGAAAAATCCCGAAATATATTACATTAGAAATATGAATAAGAAATTATCGTTTTCATTCAGTGTTTTTAAGTTATGCCTATTTAAGGCACAACCAAGCAGTATTAAAATAACAACGCGTTCTATACTTTAGGGAGTCATGTTATTATTCAATTCTCAGCCAGACTGATATTATACAAATATCTGTCTAGCCGAAGATCAAGTAAGAATCGTGTTTCAGATCAGTATGGTGACTAATCCGCCACTCGGGTCGTTAATTATTAGTAGTATCTAGTACAAAGTGGCATGTAGTGGTCTCCAATTTTGTTTTATTTGGCCACGGACCCTTAATAGATCATACTTTTTTTACACAGTCCTAGCTGGTCCAGCCTAGTCCTATTGGCTGGTCCTAGTGGCTGGTATAGTCCTATTTCAATAACAAAGTGTTTACCTTGTAGCTTGAACATTTTTGTGTTAAACTCGATAACAAATTATAAATGAAATCATCATAATGTATATGATAATTATTATAATGTAGTAACTATTTAATGTAAAGAATGAAATTTTTAAACGTCTTTTATTGCAATATGAGTCTTACACGAACGTTTATATTTAAATCTCTGACAGGGCGTGGAATCCCTATGATCCTTCTAAATAACTCTGGTGTTCTGTGATCCAGCATTTAGGAATCGCTGTTGTAGTGTCATAAGGTAGCTTACCTATACAAGGGTAATTTGGATATCGTAGAAGGCGTATACGGCAAAAGTTCATAACAAGCAGCACATATTTAGCACATATTTGGCTATGCAGTCACAAATGATGCTTTAATTATTTTTCTTGCTGTGGAAAAATTCTTCTATAAATGTATTACTTTATAGTGAATAATAAAAACAAACCTGGAGGATTCAAGATATCTGGTTGAGGATCCGGTGTCTTCGAATCAGGTGACGGTTTGATGGTGTACGCTACCACGTATCTTCTGCACCCATCGCTTAGTTCCAGCATGTCTCCTGGCGGATGCTTGTGTGGAGGGTGTGCCCGTCTTCGCCTCGCGCATATAGCAGCTAAACCAATGCCACCAGCCGCAAGTGTTATGCCTAAGGCTGCTGCCACCACAACACCCAAGGTTACTCCTCCTATCGAATTCTTCCCATCTGTTTAGTGGAAATGTAATTTTATATTTGAAGCGGAAGTGTTTTAATTTTGTAGCTCGATTCTGAAGGAATTAACGCTATACCAACTCCTGCCTAATGACGTTGTGGCAAGGGAGACATACTTATTCGAGGAGTTTCAGCTTAGTTACCAGATGTATACATGCATCTGAGGTGCCAGGTTCTGATTTTCGGTTTAAAAGAACTTTAAGAAACCAATTTTATTCGGTGTTGATTATAGATGTCTACATGCGGCAGTGCCCTCTTATCTATTGGGTGGCCTACAAGCTCGTTTGCCTTAAATTATCAAAATAAAACGGTCCACTTTATAACACTCTTTATTCAAAAAACAATGAAAATTGATCGTCATGAAGCTTGTCTAAGTTAAATATACATAATACACGGGAAACTAAATTAATAACGCAAACTAATACGAATTAATTAGTATGGAACGTCACATACTTATAGCAATCAAGCAAGTATCACTCGTTGCTATGCTTGTAAAGATTTTAAATTTCACGCGAGAGGCATACTATTAGAGTAAATGTCATTTTCATGCTATTAATATTAAAGACTGTATCTTATTGTAAAATCCTAGTAAAATAGTTTCTATGGTATTCAATATTAGCTCAAATCGATAGATTGTTCCTTATCAGTTACTATTAAAATTACAGTTTTTTTTTATAAATTTCAAATATAAATAATTCCATTTTTTTAATTTGTCCTTACATTGAATTTACATATTATAATTTATTGTTTATCCGCGAGATATGCGGCTGATTTCAATATCGGGTTGATTAGCACCGTAATTTTGGAAATTTCGGTATATTGCGTCAAATTTACCCGAGAAATTAATAAAATGCTTACAATCTTATATATCATGGGACATACAAGAATATAATCAACAAAATATCCAACCACCACTTGTGAACAATGAAGAACACAAGTCTTTGCAATATCTCACACGGGAATTGATTATGTACAATCGTTCATTTTGCAACAAAAATGCTGCTTAAATGTATAGAACTTGAATTTTTAAATTTAATAACAGTTTTCAGTGTTAGAATAGTTACTTTAGACGCGAGCTGCACTTTGTTACTATTATATCCTTTGAGTACCTGTTCTCCTAGCCGCGTCGTTGAATGCGATGTTCTCTAGAAGCGTCTTCTCAGACTCTCCTTTGAGATTTCTCGCATAGATGAGCAAATTAAAAGTGGCGCCCTCTATGTTGCCGGCGGATAGTTGCGACAAGTCCAATTTGAACGTAGCCAGACCGTCTGTGGGAAAAGTTTATTGAGAAATGTGGAAATTGTATTAATGGTGGGGGTTCGGAATTATTTCCTTTAACGGACATCGTTATATGAAAATTTCTAGGTAAAACGAGTATGGTTTAATTGGGGAGGTACCATCGATACTCCTAATTCAAACAGTTCTTGAGGCAGTGATCACTTACCAAATTAAGGACACTATAGTTTTAAGTTATACAATATACAGTCAAGCTACACATAAATGTACTACAATTTAAAATATTGTTTTAATAGTATACTCTATATTAAATATGTATAAATAACAGAAAAAAACGTAGCGAATATCGTAAAAAGTTACCCATTTATGGACATCATAGTGTTTTATCAAGCGCGGTATTTGTTTTTAAAAAGACATACATATTTTTCCATATGATCAAGCTTTGGGCGCACTTAGTGTTCATCAATAATGTATTTAAATGAATAATTCAATGAAAAATTAACATCACATTTTTTAGATATTCAGAACGAGAAACAAACATTAAACATATTCTTACAATTAATTCTGTCTAACACCCTGTATTCTATCAAAAATAGCGCTTAACGCTTTCAAAACTCATAACCCCACACGAGGATTTTCTTATGTGTTGTGGATGCGATGAACATATACAAACACAAATACACCAATACCTAGACCCAGAACAGAAATCTAAAGATATTATTCCGATGCCTGTCTGGCCAGGGATCGAACACGGGACTCATTGCGTGACAGAGCGATAGTAACGGCTTCACCACAGGTCGTCAAAACTGTTATGTTTTAGCTACCTGTCTCATTAACACTGCCGTTGTATCTCGTTTTACTGGTTATAGGATCCAAAGCTTCCAGCACGAAGGTCTGTGGTAGTCCGCCGTCGTAGCCAGCCACGCACCGCACGATGAGCCAACTGGTATACCCTTCGGAACTGTTACTACCAGCTTGCAGCGAACAATTCCTTGGGGCGGCTGGCCGCGCTGCAACGAAATATATTGTTAACAAACTAATTCGAAGGTAGTCACACTATACTATTGTAGACATAAATATATTTTTATAATAAAGAAGAAGTAAACGAGCGTATAGTCCATCTGATGGTTAGGGGCTACTGGCGCCCATGTACATCTGTAACTCCACGTAAAGCAAAAGTTCTAACAGAAATGAAATAAAGATGTATTTAAGTCAGTCGGCATCCACACCTTTCCAACGAAACGTATAAAACACATAATTGAGACGATTGTACCTCATCGGTCGAACGGTACCTGCTTCTTATACCTTTCTAACGAAACGCATAAATTACTTCACGCTAGAAATAATTGACACGGTTGTACCTCATCGGTCTAACGGTACCTACTTGTAATAACTTTCCAACGAAACGCATAAATTGCTTCACGCTAGAAATAATTGACACGGTTGTACCTCATCGGTCTAACGGTACCTACTTGTTATACCTTTCTAACGAAACGCATAAATTGCTTCACGCTAGAAATAATTGAGACGGTTGTACCTCATCGGTCTAACGGTACCTACTTGTTATAACACCTTTTTATATTGATCTTATTTTGAGCCAGGTCTGAAAGTGTAGTAAGGATGACATACTTATCCGAGGCATTCCTACTTAGTCTTTACGGGTAGCAACGCATCTGTAGCTATCCTCAGGTATGACTATGATCTATTCGAAACAACAATCTTACCCCAAATCCCACTTGGGGTTGACTACAGATGTCTATTGGTCGCAGTGGCCACCTACCATCAGCAGAATTGCATGCTCATTTGCTACTTGCCTGCGATAAAAAATATAACATCGCTCAAAATCAACACACCGAGGAGTATATACCAACGCGCATGCTGTTTGACGCTTGTGGATCGTGGATCGTGAAACTCCCGTGTTACACGATCCACGAAGCTAGTCTTGAGTAAATTTCAGTAGCAAACTTCGGTTTAATTATTTCGAGTGGTTGATATTATGTTTGTTTGTTTGTTATGAGAGTGCCGGTTTAATTAATTAGACTTCATGTCTAACTTACATCGTAAGATGCGAGAGCTAACGGCCACATACAAACAATTATATGAATAAACCTCTATTTTGTTGAACGTTTTACTCGTTTATGTGTTAACATGTCGGTTATACTAATATTTTTGTGTAAATATAAACGTTCGGTTGAATATATACACTTTAATTAAGTTAGATAACGTTTATAACTTTATCAAAAGGGTTATTATGTAAAGTTATGTGCTAGGGTATAAAATGCCATCAAAAGATGAAAATTCATATTGATTGTTTAGAAAATAACCTGTAGTTCTTGTTGAATAATTGTTATCAATGTGATGTTAAAAAAAATATTGTTTCAAATATTTATGTATGGAAGTGAGTATAAGCCTTCGTTTCGAGAAAAGTACAACTAAGTAACTTAGGTCTTGTTACAGCTAAAAGCAGGTGTTTTGTCCGCTTTCAACCGCCGAAAGATTACCCAAATTCCAAAATGTGGACCCCCAAAAGTAAAAAGAAAGTAATTGCCAAATCCATTTTCCACCCATCATATTTCCAACCGTACTCTCCCTAATGGCTCTTAGTAGGCTTCCCTGCCTTTGAGATCTTCATTAAAATATCTATACGCTCTTTCATGTTGAGGTTGGCTTTTTCATGGCTTAATTTAAGCCCTTTGCATTTTTGATAACCATATGACGTCATGATTAATACGTGTTTAATGTTTCATAATGTGAATTCGTATTCGATTTTGATCCGGCTTACGATTTTATTGTCTTTTAGGTTATTAATTAATTATCATTTCTACTCCCTGTTCTGAGGGTAACTGCTGTTCATATAATCAATGACTAAATATATAAGTATGTATATATTTTTTTGAAAAACGATGTTTCAAACTTGAGCATTATTTCTTATATATATAATTTATAGTAGTATGTTTTATATCGAAGTGAGTATGTTGTAATAATGCTGACGAAATGTAATACAAACTGTAATTATAATAATAACAATAATTAGTGATATCAGATCCATAGTTTAAATACACGGTCAC
>DWLI01001381.1:0-15826 GCA_018249915.1 Cecropterus dorantes dorantes | reverse complement strand
CGCAGTGGTGTCCGGGTTCGATTCCCGGCCAGATGACATCTGAATGATTAATTTAGGTTTCTGTTCTAGGTCTGGGTGTTTGCGTATCCATGTCTTCGTCTTTGTGTGTCCATGGCACTCGCCACTTAGGAGAAAATCCTAGTACGGAGCTTTGAGTGAAGAAAGCGTATTTTTTTATTTTTCAATCAGACGTATTTAACCCTAATACGTCAGGCATAAAACGCTTAATACAATTATTTATTATTGAACTATTGCTTGGAAAGAAAGGATGAATTATCTTAACCGTAAATTCATAATTAACCGATTAGCATGAAGATTATTCTCAGAAAGATGTAAAGAACAAAAGTTCCCCAGTTAATGAAACTGTAACGTGTCTGGCTCAGTTTTCCGTAATCTTTCTACTTTGCATATATTTTCTTTACTTTGGCCCGGGCGCAATATTTAAGAATTGCTGGTACAAGCTTGTTTATTACGTTTTTCAGGTGCAACCAGGGTTGTCAAACACTCGAATTTTGTTTAAACTTCTGAAGATGATTTGTTATTACTTCTAAAGATTATTTGTTACTTTTATTTAACGTGCAATGTTTGTATGTAATAGGTTAATCTTGCAAGCTGAAATCAGTTCGCCTCTCGTTGTCTGATTGAGTTAAAATTTGGAATACACATCTAATTCCGATGGAATTGCAATTAAAAATAATCAATATTTTTAATCCAAAATGGTCGCCGTAACAAAATGCCGGAATATCGTTGATTCTTCCTAATCAATGTACTAAGTATTTATTTCTGATATTCAGCGCTATCCTCGAAAGTGAAATTTACATTTGGATTAATTATTGGACTAGAGGTGCTATCACACCTGCTACTGTTCACCTGTTACCACATATGAAAAAACCAAAGAAATAAACAGTGTAATGTTATTTAGCCTACTTAAATCCAAATTTTCAAGTCACTAACTTCAACGGTGTAGAACCTTCATGTAAAAGGTTTTTACCCTTTTCACGCCCTTCGGAGTGGAATTTCCAAAAATCCTCTCTTAGTGCTTCTCTACACTCCCTAAGGAATCTTCATACTAAATTTCAACTTTCTACGCTCAGTAGTTTCGGCTGTGCGTTGCGTGTCAGTCAGTCACTCAGCAACAAAAGAGTTTTATATATATACCTCAATTAAAAAGAAATAAATGAAAACATTATAGTTAAGATATATACGATTATTCAATCCTATAGAGGAATAGCTAGTAATCCAAATTACTAATGTGAGAAATTAAATACCTCGCACTAGATAAATTCCCTGCCTTCAACGTTTTCACATAAGGCAAGGCATTTCAATAGCCGATACAGCCTTCGAATAAGCTGACCGTGATCGACGAGCGGCAATGTCATAGACGTATAGCTAGATTTTAGGGTTCCTTTGTGTTTTATTAAACTCGATAAGTTTAATAATGTATATGACTATTTGTTTATATGTTCTACAGTACGCGTCTCTTTTCATAGTTGGGAGAGGTTTCGAGCAAATTCCACTATGCCTCTCCAATATTGACTTGATATTTTATTTTTAAATTGCAATAACATACTTCGTTAGTACATATCATGGTAAAGTGGTCACACCAGCATGTCGTATATATAGGTTTGGGTTTGAATCCTCGACAGGTGGATTCGTTTCTAAGCAATTATTTAACCAATGATATTTACGCATTTAACACTCGTAATTTTGCACTAGGCTCCTTTGTCATGGTTACTATAGACCTACTCAATACAAAGATACGGGCAACACTGAGAAAATTCGAAATGTGCGATATAATGTCTAAAATCAAACCCTAAACCCTCACACCTGAAGGCTCTCCGAGCATCTAATACACTTTATTTTTAAATACACCTTGTTATGGAAAGTAATATATTTTTAGTTCTGTATAGAGAGAACCTTTATGTTTCATTTACAACTGATATATCCTCACATTGTCAATATGAGTTGGAAGTTGATGCCAAAAACTGAATAGGTACTAACAAAAAACTATCAGAACAATCTGGGCGAAACAAGCTTTTGAACTGCGCATTGAATGAACGAATTTGACTGACAGGACCCTTCACTTTTAGTCGGGCCTTGTTCGATCTATCAGCATAAAAATATGGAGAGGTTTTGGGAACACACAAAAGGCATTAAACCGAAGTGTTTGTGGGATTGGTTAGCTTCGAGTATTTTAGGTATATGTTTGGCAATCGGGCTATAAATGTTACTTATTCTTTATTTATACTATTTTGCGCGATAAATTGGGCCTTTGTAAATTTATGGTTACTTTTATCAGAAGTGGATAAAAAGATTGTGGATGGAATATTTATATTTTTTATCAAAGTAAAGTAACGAATCACTAAGCAGTAATATGATTTTTATTGCTCCTGAGCACTATCTCTCGTTGATCCCTCTGTTGTTGCTTCTGAGAATTAACTTTAAGTGCCTGATATTAGTCCCTTATTACATCCTTTGAGCTGAAGTATTATATAGCCACTGTTGTTATTGTATATTCCTCGATAATAATATAATAACGAATTTTCGATTTTAATTTTTTTGTCGCTTTTAATCCTTATGTAGAAATTGGGTTAGTTTAAATCAATTTAAAACACATAAAATTTCATTACGTTTGTTGCACTATAGATAACGCAATGTGATAAAGTGATTAAAAATAATCTGATTGTACAGTTAAAAGTCAGCAAAAGTGATACACGTATTTTTATAAAATCGAAGTTTTTTTTTATAGTATTGAAGTAGCAAACTTGCATGCGGCCCACCTGATGGTAAATGACAACTGCCGCCCATGGACATCTGTAATCAACCCTAGCTAAAATCAGTCTCACCTAGGTTAGCCACAGATGCGTTGCTACCTCTGAGGACTAAGATGGAATGCCTCGGAAAAGTATGTCTTCCTTACCAAACCCTACAGACCAGAACACAGCGGCGCATAACACTGCATAACACAGAATCAAACGAACATGCAGTCAACTTGATTTACTAGGTGTAAATGACTGTCGCCCATTAGATGCAACAACTGCAGTTACCGATACGTTACCATGGATAAGGACATTTGTTATGTAAGTCCGGCGTCTATATCCGCCGAAATGAAGTGTGACATTGGGACCTCATTAGTTTGAATATGCAATAAATCAAGAGGACGATCTTGACCATATTGCTCCCATCAGTCGGTTGGGTCTAATTTATTTTTAAGCGCAGCGGGTTTAAACAGATAACCCTTGAGTATGTATGTTGGTATGACTTAACACACACATGACCACATAATAATATGCAGTGCAGAATAATATAATTGTTTTTATATAAGAAGAAGAAACGTAAGCATATTGTAATACAAGTAGCATGGATAGAGAAAAAAGCAAAGAAATATTCAGTAAAGCTTTTTAAATTCATGGAAATTATTCTTTCGTAGGGAATCAAGCAAATAATCTCAGACGGATTAGACCGGTGTAATGGCTACTGTAATGTAAAACCTCCAACGGAGAATATTAAAAAAAAAATAAACTAATTAATATTGAAGTGTGGCGGTTACAACCACTACCGGGTACCATCACTATGAGAGATAACATAGGTGTCTGAAGTCTACCAATCCGCACTTGCCTAGCGCGGAGGAGTACGGCCTATACACCTCTTCAATCATGCCCAGCAGTGGGACACTAATGAGTCAACGCCAATTTAATATAAAAGGAGTGATCCTATCGGGAATAGAACTGCCACAGGAGCAGCTTAAAAATCCATAAGGATATAATGTCATAATGAGGTCATAATGAGGATGAATTAATGCTATTGACGACCCACGTGGCGCAGCGGTCACCATACCGGTCTGACACCCAGACGGTCCTGGGTTCGATCCCCGGCCAGACAGACATCTGAATGATAAGTATAGATTTGTTTTCTGGGACGGTGTATTGTGTGTGCATGGCAATCACGACACAGGTGAATATCCTAGTGTCCCCACACTATGAGTGTAAAAGCGTTATAATATTAATACGCATTTTAATTTACGAGATGAACCTGTATGGTTTGAATTGACTTAAGGCAGAACTTTTGTTTTATATGAAATTGATAATAATGTCCATGGGCGGAAGTCATCACTTCCCATCATGGTTTTTACTCGTATGCGCATTTACTACCTTTATTTTATAAAAAATCATACCTCATACACACGGTTGCAGAATTCTCCAGTAAAATCATAAATCAATCTAGGTAGCATATATCACGGAAGCTATGGAGGTTGCACGTAGATTGGTCCCTTGTGACTGAAGGACTAATTGCATTCATCGTTCAATATTTTACGTAACTTGTTGTTTGCCCATAAATTCCTGGAGGGCAATGGATATCATAAATCAAGGCTGTGACGGGAGTTTTATGTTATGAATATGGATGTAGGACGGGGAAAGGGAGTAAGGGTGACATATCAGTAGTGTTATCTGATATGTGTCTTGGTTTTAAATGGTGCTTTCCTGGACTGATGGGTGGTGAAACTTACATAAAAAAAATATTGATAAAAACACATTAACTTGTACAAGTCGCAAGGGCTCTGTACTAGGTTCTAGACCTATGTTACAGGTACCAAGTTTAAATCAACAAAGTATTAATGTACATTACGAAAATTTATCTATATTACAATACTTGTGGTGTGTGTGTGTGTGTGTGTGTGGGCGTGCGTGTGTGTGTGTGTATGTGCGCGTGTGTGTGAATGTGTGTGCATGTGTGTGAGCGTGCGTGCGTGTGTGTGTGTGCGTGTACGCTTGTGTATGTCTAGACCGTTAGATAAGTACCACCGCCACACTTTTTTTCTAGCGTGATGGAAGGGAGTGGGTGTCAGATGACTTCAATTTGAAGCCACCATCATAATCCTCAGGAATTAAAAGTATCGATAATCGGTTGGTTACAGGTGACCAGCCGTGACGGTTTACCATCAAATGTAGTGCATGCTCCTTTGATATTCCAATCTTATAAAAACCAACGCTTAAATATCTAAATATACAATTTTAATACGCTACTGCTTCTATAAATCACCGTAAACCGAAAAAAGTTCTGCAAGAAATACGCCACAAATCTTTCTAAATTTTGGTTTTATTTACCTTTTTAAACACGCAACCCTTTTGATAACAATAAATTTGAAGATAAAACGTCCAATGTTCTCCTTTTTGTTGATAAAGACGGCAAAGTTTTTCGAAAAGTTTATGCTTTGGTAATTTATTATACTTTTATTCAAATTAGGTATTATTCATACTAATCGTTTCAATTTAAATAAACGATACAGTACCGTAACATACTGGTTGGAATAAACAATTTCAAAATAATTTGATTTATATTGTTACGCAAGGACAAGGACGGTTAATATCTACGGAAAAATGCATGGAAAAAGTACATAGAAGAATTACTAATGCATGGTAACAATTTTAGTCACTTAGCGAAGTCATGAAGAATAAAGAAATGCAAATGAAAGAAAAAAGGAGAGTAATATGTGAATTCAGCCTCCTTTACTGTACGGATGTCAGATCTAGGCATTGACAGAGCAACTAGCAAATAAAATAAAAACATGTCAAAACTCAATGGAAAGAAGTACAGTAGGAGCTAAAATAAAAAATAAAATAAACTGAAAGAAATATAAAGTAAAATAAATTTTAAGAATGCATACAAAACTTACAAGCAATTCGAGTGGAGATGGACAGGCCATATGATGAGAGATAGGAACGAGAAATGGATAAGGATAACAACAGAATAGTACCCACGAGACAATAAAAGAACCAGGGGTAGAGAGAACAAGAGATGTGAGGATGACGTTCGGAAAATAGCGAATCCAACATGGACTCGTATAACAAAAGATAGAATGAAGTGAAAATCTATAGTGGCCTTTGTCGGAAGACAAGCTACAATTAATTAACATCTATTTGCAGATATTAATTTTTGTTTTTAATAAAATGTTTAAATTAGGTTTAAATTCATTTATGTATATCATTAAGTAGTAATAAAGGCATTTTATTTATTTATTATTACACAAGAGGAAAAAAATATTCAAGAATAACAGAAAAATACACAAGCGTTTTTTCGTACATTTTTATTCGGTAAGATACAGTCTTTTTAAGAAAGGGAATGAAAATTCTTTATTCTACTACTTCTACGTATAACCATTTACGTATATTTATTTAACACTTCGCACTTTCTTTGACACAAATGTATTATTACGTAAATTTACAAGGCATTAGATAGGAAAGTGTAACAAGTGTCGCTTTTGAAGTGTTATTTAAAGGACAAACATGGAAACGCTTTTTGGTTTGTCATTGGTCTATTTTGTAATTAATGTCAGGGTATTAGTATCAGTTATATTTTTGGATATGAATTTGTCTTTTAAAAATACGGTAGTCAGTTGCTGATTTTAGGTTTTGAGTGGAATTTAGGTGGAATAATTCATATTGTGGTAGATTATTTAAAATTTTCTAATAACAAAGTGTGTTTAATCCGACATAACAGTCTAAAAATGAAACCTTGTCAGATTTTATCACTTCAAGTAGGTATATCAATTTTGCTATTTTAAATTAAATCTAAAACAAATATTTTGCTTAAGAACGTCAGACTTATTTTGTAGGAAAATTAATTTCCCAAGTGAGATTCGAGCGTCAGGTAGGAGTTACATAAGGAAATGTTTCCGTAAGCATCTCATTTCATCTGCAAGGAAAGAAAGTAGATATAAAATTAGAAATTGGTCGGCATGCCATATCAATGAAGCTTCGGATGTAATCAGTCCCGGTAGCCCCAGGGATTGACTACGGAGACCAAATCGAATGCTTCTCAGAATAATGTCGTTCCATTTATGCAATCTTCTGTTACTATATTTATGGTCTCCGGTATAAATTAGGTTTTCATGTCTATAAAATAAAATAAATTGATACAACATCAGCTAAGCGGTACTTTTGCTGTACATGAAAAACAGTAACATGCAACCAGTAATCTCGAAAAAAGAGGTTCAATCCTCCGTATATAAGTCGCAAGTTTCTACCAACTTTAAGTTATTTGTGATATAATTTAACTTATGTGTATACAACTAAGCCGCATGACATCTCATTGTTTTACAAAAATAGTTTGGAAATACAAAAGACAATGACAGACATGATAAGACATGATCTTATAACGCTCGGTAATTAAAAACAAGTCGGAAGTGTGGCTGACTAGCTCAGTCGCTCGATAGTTAACCAAATATGCCTATTTGGTTGACCTAAACTTATCACTCTCGCGGCCTAAAATATAATTTTGAGATCATTTCAGGAGGATACGTAACAAAAGCAATCCTGTCTTTTTTTTTTCTGTGGCTCCACCTAATTCTATGTTATTAACTTCCATATCAATATAACAAAAATATTCGATAATAGATGGCACCATATATTATCGTAGAAACTGTAATTATTTAAATTCAACGTTAATAAAATGTTTTACCATTGTTTTAAATATAAATGATAATTATCGAATTATAATGTAAGCATTTTTGAAATAAACAGATCACATTTATAGATTGGTAAGTCTGTAAATCTTAGATTATTTGTCAATTGATATTAACTTAGTGACATATTTGACATCGATTTCCATTTTTTTCCGACTAAAGTGAAATTGAATAGAATTTTTATTTTCTTTTAATTGTAGATGAAAAACATTAAATTAGACCATGATTTTACAGACATATTCAATCCAAATATTCTGAAGCAAATGTTAAAAAAAAATAGTCAATGAGTGCAGTTTTTTGGGTATTTTTCTCGACACATACATATGACGTCCAAAGGACGAAAAAATGTTTTTAATCCGTTTTTTTTGATATTATATTGAATTTATTATTTTAAGAAGTACCTATGTTATAGAAAAGGTGTTCCTCTTGATATACGTGAGTTCATATTACCCTGAAAGTGCAATATATATGCGATAAAGGCAATTTAAGTTGAGAAAATGGCCTGTCGCTGACAAAGTGAGAATAGAGCACAGTCAAACGCTACGTGTTCGACGTGCAATGCAGTTCTTGCATACATTTCATATGAATCATTGCAGGCATTCTGGAAGTGGAACGTACCACACTAAATGACATCAGATATTTGATTTATTCAATCACATCTTATTTTTTATAATGAAGACGTAGCAAAACCCATGGACATTTTATTATTGGACTTATCATCAAAAATTGTATTGAAGTCGTCCGGTCCAAGTTGGAGATGCGATCCTACTCCTAAGGCATTCTAGTCTTAGTCTTACTTAGTCCGAATGCCTCTTATGTCTCTTCCCAAAGTGAAGAAGATTAACTTAGTTTTGGATGTCATTAACCAATGTCATAAAACGTGACAATGAGGAAAACATACAAAAGTATCATATCGCTAACGGAATGATCGCATATCTCATCGATTTATTGCTTATAAAACTACACAAAGGAATGGAAGAGATAACTATGTAGTAAAAGTTCTTAAAGGAGAAATTGCTAAAGACATCACTAGTAAAAAGTTCGTACGGCATCGATAAGCTTAATCAGTGCAGAACATAACAGCGATGAACTGTAGGATAAAACTTTGAGTCGTTGCAAGGAAAGTTGTATCGTTATGACTCGAGTCTACTGAGAGTTGCCAATTGGATTCGTACGCGATGTTAAGTAATATATGTATTAACTATTGATAAGAGTTACTTAAAGAAAATATAACTTGTAAATATGAAAGGAGATATTTTTGTTTGGAACTGTGTTATTTGATTTTATACTAATATTATCGCGGAATTGATACATTTTAATATGTTACGGGTACTCACGATATGTGGTTTTTAATTTTCTGTTTGCCGATATTACGACCCTGCTAAATGTGTTATTTGACTTGTAAAAACGACTACAGATATTTAAATAAAATATCACTCACAGGTAGGTCATACTATAAATGATTATGACATGATTGGCTGTTATTATGATTATCCCGATAAAAAATCTCTATATGACAATATATGACGTTCTCTCATACTCTATGTGTCCGAAATCTCAAGTTTGTCGTGATTAAATATATGGAAAAGCAAAGACCAAGACTGAGGACCGAGCTTGACATTTAATATACTTACTATAAGTTTTTCTAGCGTGTCGTAGTTCTTGCGTTTTACTGGTAGGCTGAGATCGAGGAGTTGCGATAACTATTATCGATAGATAGAAGCCTTATTCTATCTGGAGTTGGTCAGGTGCACTTCATGTTTGTTTTCTACTTCAATCTTTAAAACAAGAAATGATTATGAAAATAAAAAATGATTGCCTAATTTGCAGTCGGTTATTTTGTTTTTAGAAAAAGTTTATTTATTTAATGCTTTTTACGAGTTTGAGTTTGCGACATAGTAATATAAAAACGTTATAACATATGTATAATTGTCTATTCACTAGGTTTCATTTGATATCCTGTTTTTTACTACTTTTTTTTTAAATCACATGACAATATATCATGATATTAAAAAAAAAAACAGTTGCTTTGCTTCCTTTCTGTTATATTTACAGGCGTATTATAATGGCTACGTAACTCTGCAAACTTAAATGATTCCTATGATATATCATGTGTCACAATCCGTCAAGCAGTTAGGCTGTAGCGCGCGAAATAAATGGACATACGATACATACACTCTAAAAACATACTCCTCCTTTTGACGCAGTCGGGTTAAATATGTTATGTGGTTGACATGCGAAAAAAAAAATTAAGTATATTTTTCTTTTTTTATACTTAAACGTAACGATTAGGCAGACGGGTACTGACCTGACCTGATGGAAAGTAATCACCGTCCCCTATTGACATTCGCATTACCAGAGGTGTCGCGAATGCAATGCCGCCTGTGAAGGAGATCTCATTTCGCATATTTTTTTAAGAGTCCCATGTTATAGCGTTCCGGGAATTCCTCAGGAGGCAGCTCATTCCACATCTTGCACGTCCGTAGCAAAAGGAACGAGCCGAGACGAGAAGAACCTGACCATGGAGGACCCCTACTGGTCCAGTCGGGTGTGGATGGAACTTCATTCTTCGACGAGTGGTACAGTGGAGGAAAGGCGACGTAGGCACCAGGTGAAAAACTTCCTCGAAACACTCACCATTGTAAAGCCGGTAGAGCACACAGAGGGAGCCTAATATCAACTAAGGGTACGTGTAATCTGTGACACATTGATCTTTTTATAAATAGATTTTTTCGATACAAGGTCAAATACCCACAATAGTTGTTTCTGTGTGCCTACATTTTGACCGACCTGATAACGCACTGATTTGTGGATACCATAAAAGGAGACCATGTCACTACACAATCGTGAGACATTTAACTCACTAGAAGACCATAATTAATAGGTTTTCGCTTTTGCTATTTAGCTTTTTGTATTTCTTAGATTTTTTATACTCAGAAGTAGAGAACGGGCATGACGTCTAATTGACGTTAATTGGTCTGAAAATAGGTATTACCACTACTAAAATAGATTTCACGATTAAGTACACCACAACTATTTCTGCTTTATAATAATGTTTTAAGCTCTTATTTTCTGATTTGATGAATATAATAATAATATTGCCTCTACTCGTATACTCAATAATATATTATTTATAATAAACTCTAATCTTGTAGTGTATCGTGGAACCCACATGGGCTCATAAATTACAATCACCCAAACTGAAATAGAAATCTGAATTCATGATTTAACTATCCATCTGGCTAGGGTTTAAATTCGGAACTCTCTCTGCGTGGACTGCAAAGTTTGTGTTTGGTTTCATACTTGCTGCCCTATCTGTGATCTAAAAATAAATAAATAAGGCTTCCTACACACGTAGCCTCACATCAAGTAGAATACACAAATAGAGACCCAGAACAGAAATTTAATTTCATCATTCCTATGTCTGTCTGGCCGGAGATCGAACCCGGAGCCCACTTCGTGTCAGCTCGGTATTGTGACCGGAATGGTCGTCCACGCGGGTCGTCAAAACAAATGAATATCGGATTACTCTAGAGTAGGCCACGAAACATTCGTTTGTTGATGCAACCGATAGAGCTAATTTCGCTACTATTTTAAGTGAATTTTTGTTGTATTATGAAATGATACTTCCTGCGGCCTAGTCGGAAATGACTTTTTGGATCTTGAACGTCACAATTCATTCTACATAAACTGTTGTATTATAATTAAAAAATTGCGTCCATACAGAAAATTCTTCCTTAATCTCATATAATCAATTAAATCAATATGACGCGTTTACTATAAAAAGATCAAAATTTCAAAATTATACTTTTGCCCTTATCGATATCCCTGAAAAATTCAATTGGTAGAAAAAATAATAATAGGCAAGGGAGCGAAATCAAGTTATGCTTTAGGTATGTAGCCGTAATATTAATTCGATGAGGGATCAAATTATAACAACCGCAGAATTTCAATGTTAATGGTTATACTGTGACTATTCTGATTAGAGCGAACTATGTCGTCTTGTGACGGTATTACTAGGAAAATCAGTATAATCGCTTCCGTATTGCATAAATGACTCTCGTTCAAGCAATCATATTTATTATGAAGCGTAACGTTTTACTTTTACTCATGATTTTTATCGTAATTATTATCATTTATTGCAGAAATCTGTGTAAGGTATTGTTATAATTATTACAGTGTTATTAGTATAAGTCTGTATATTGAACTTATAGTAGACCGAGCGTAACGTAAGATATTAACATCAATTGTTCTCAATTTATTTATTTGCATCCAGTAAGAGTTACATAGAATTATAAAATAATGACAATGCTTCAGCTTATGAAGAGACTTATCCTAAGCAGTTGGATATTGATAAATTTACGTTAAAGTAGTTTAAAAAAAACAAAACGTGTACGTAAAATTTTAATTCAATTGTTCATGGTTAACAATTTAAAATTTAGTACGACGAATTGATCCTTACGTACTAAAAAACTAACAAGGCAAGGTAATAAAATAAATTCTTATAATTCCTTATTACTGCGGCTGCGCCTACCTCGATCACGTTTACCACGGTAATGAGTATCCTATGTTTTGAAGAAAGTTGTACACTATATTTGTGCCAAATTTCAGCGAAATCTGACCAGCACTTTTTGCGTAAAAAAATGAACAAACATACAAAATTTACTTTTTATCATAAGAGATGCCTAGCAGTTTCACACGCTACTACATTAAAAAAAACCAAAGAAATAAACATAGCGTGATGTTATATAGCCTACTAAAATCCACATTTTCAAGACACTAACTTTTAATTTTAACGGTGTAGAACTTTTATATAAAAGTTTTCCCTATTCACCCTCTTCGGAGTGGAATTTCCAAAAATCTTCTCTTAGTGCTCCTCGATACTCTGTAAGAAACCTTCACACTAAATTTCAATTTCAACACAGTCGTTTCGGCAGTACGTTGTCTGTTCGTCAGTCACTCAGTAACGGACGAGTTTTATATATGTACATTATTAAGATTCTGGCCAATGAGTTGTAAAGTTATATATTCTATACTTACTATATCACTAGCTAAAGCATTTGTGCTTCGCTACGGGACATAAAAATAGTCGCCATCTTTAAAAAGTTTTCACGCAGATTCCTATTTTTTCTCATATTAAATATAACCTATGTTCACCAGGGATAATGTAGGATTCTATCGGTAAAAGAATTTTTGAAATCAGTCCAGTAGTTTCGGAGCCTATTCAATACAAACAAATAAATAATCAAATCTTTCCTCTTTATAATATTAGTATAGATGTATATACATAACGAAATTGTAATTATATAATTACAATTTCATTATATTCTCTAATCCGTATAAACATTGTGCCTTCATAATTTTATGGAAATTTAATAATACTGTTATTATATCGCATCAGCAAGCAAGACGGATTAACAGGATTCTCTTAATGCTAGTTAAAACATTACGGTAGAGTTGTCACGTTATCGGTAATAACCATGAAAATAACGTCAATCACGTTAATTAAAACTGATTGAAATTTGACGTAAATACTTTCAAAATGTCTATGTTTTCGATAAAACAAAAGGATTGTAATTTGTATAGAAGGGAAACGAAAGTGTCCTCTATTTTTGTGAATAAGGGATATCGACAACAAAGGCAAACGAAATAGGTAACGAATCTTAACGAGATGGTCGGAAAGAGTTTATGTGTATCAAAATTTATTGTCCGCTTCTATTGCAAAAATAAAGCTTCGGATTTATCCAAATGTAAATTAGATGTATCTCATTTAGTAAAAAAAAATGTTTGTGGGAGTGCTTAAGATGTCGATCTGTCAGTTGAATACCTGTGGCATTGAAAATCAAAAAATTGTATCATAGGATTGGACACATCCACAACTTAGTTTTCTTGCACATTTCATTACCAATAGCTGGACTTAACTGAAAGATCATATGAAAATTATAACGTACATTCTTCGCGAGGCTGATTATCTTGAGATAAATTACAATGGATTAGTAAATGTCAGAAGATTTTAAAAGATCTGTGGATTACGTTGTCATGATAATAGTGGGTTTATTTATTTCTTTCTAATATAAACGGAGAGAACTGTAGAAAAAAGTATGTAGTATGAATCGTCAATTATAATGTTGTGATTTTTTACGATCTACATCGTAAATGTATATAAATCATAAATTTATATATATGTATACGATAGGACATCACAATGTTACACGATGTTGCAGCGCGCCACGATGAGACGTCGTATCAAATAAATTCCTTTTCACCATGTACATGAGGTATATGGTGTGTTACGCACGTTACTTTTATGTTTTAATGCATTTGGTCTTGACTAGGTCGCAGATGGAATGTCTGTACAAATAATATTAATATAACTTTTATTACATTAATCTTTCAAAATATGCAATATTAATGATACATTACATTTATTTTATTCTAAATTGAATTAAACATTTTTATTGGACAATAAAAAGATCCGTTCAATTACTTTAAACGTTATAGTAAATATTAAATACGATCGCTTTAATTTTCGTTAATAATTATTTTGAAGAGTGACAGGTGTTGCTACCTTTCTATTAAATTGTTTCGAATTTGCCTCTTATGCCTTTGAAAATAATTTTATATAATATTTTAAAAGTAAAATTAAATATGCGTTATTTCATTATAAATGTACCTGTACTAGTCTATATATGCGTTTATAGACTAGTACAGGTACATTTATAATGAAATTTATTGGTTTTTACAAAGTAAAAATTAATATTCCTTGGGATGTTTTACTGGTAATACGAAAAGAAGAAATGTAACTCCGAGGCTTCGGACCCGTATAAGGATATTCGGACCTTAATTATGAGGGGCCTTAATTATTTTATCTCGACGGGGAAACCTTCAAATAGTACCCGACGCCGCGGAGGCAATGCTGGGTTATATGAGATTCTCACCGAAGGAAGAGGACTGCGGGATCTCCAACGGAAATTAACAGGGGTCCTTTGAGCACGTTAACCTCAGGTGAGCGGCTGGGCCTACTGTACCACCTGGCATTTACGATGTTATAAGACCACACATAATGCCGTAGTTCCCGAGGTCGCTTCACTTAACGGTTCAAGTTCTTAATTCTGCCGCACTCAACCCTGGAAGCCCCTTTAAAATTGCCTATGAGATATAGTTATGAGAAATCTAGGCTTGAAGAAATTGAGATGGAAAGGAATTGACAAGTTGAACCAATTCTAATTTTTAATTGACAAACCCATGTACAAAGATTTCGGAGTTTAAAAAAGTTCATTTAGTCTTGCATCAACGATAATATGTTTTTACGAAAGTATCAATTACTATAGAAAGTTGATAACTGTATAAAGCGTTTCATTTGTACCAAGTTCACTCGATTGGCACGCTACATAGAAATAAAAAAGAATAATAATAATGCAACGCTGACCGCGTTTAGAGGGCAATAAACGGTTTCTTAACCTATGAAATTATGCAAAGCTACGGTTTAATAGTCATGTATTTCATATGTGAATTTCGCAATAGTTGACCTTACGTACCGCCCGAGTTCACGTCTGTACGTGACATTATTGTCTATCATGCTCATAATTGCCGTTGAATAGCTTGAAAGTTTGGCGAATGCTAACGTGCTTAGAAATCAGATTAATTTGAATATGTTATTATGGATTGTTAATGGATAACTTCGCATTTATATAGCATCTCTTGTTATAGAGTTAAGATATGAGAAAAATATTATCTCATATTTATTTGAGATTTGCACTTTTATACAAAGGTTTTCCTTTATCAGGCATATTTATATAAAACTGTATTTTTGCATGAGTACTATATTTTGAAAATGATATTTATGCAAGTTAATATCTTTCATGTTTACACATAACAAACTTAGTAACCGTGATATTTATTGGTACTGGATGGCCAATTTTTTTACATTAAACTGTGAAAAGGACTTTGTTTATCATAGGTTTAAAGAATCGTAACAAGTTGAAGTTGAAAATTAATAGATATACCATAGGTATAAAAGACATGGAATCTAAAGTTATACTAAATTCTGTTTATATTTATTGTAAAGGTTAACACAATAAAATATATAACATGTTACTGCTAAAGTCCGAACTATGATAAATTCTAATATATGCTCGTGAAACCTAAGATTTACCAACATGCTGGTAAAAGTACGATTTATTAAACGAATATGGAACGGTGATGAACTTTCTTTGACATCTGCACTTTTAATCTAAGTGCAATAACAAATGCAACTGCAATGTAATATAATATGTACATACACAGACACACATATATGTATATGTATGTATATGTATATGTATATGTATATGTATATGTATATGTATATGTATATGTATATGT
>DWLI01001380.1:0-15827 GCA_018249915.1 Cecropterus dorantes dorantes | reverse complement strand
AAATCTTATTTAGTTAGCTAAGTACTCGTATTTATAATAAGTTTAAAAAATAAAAATAAATAAATTATTTAATAAATAGCCCAAAATAAATTTTGGCCTATCATACGAAAAAGCGCGGTAAAAATTAGACAAAGTTTATTTTTGCTCTTTCTTTCTAATAAATGGAGTTAAACTAATAAAAATAAATTAAAATCCTTAAGACGAAGGAAGGAACAGTGTAGTTATAGCATCAAGTTTTCAATTGTAGACCTTTTCGGATAAAACTGTTTTTTAACTTAAAATTTACGAGTTTTGCAAATCACCGATATTGTCGAACATTTTGATATGGCTTATTTAACTGGTCAGTATATAGACTACTTTTGATTTCAATATTTTCCGCTATTTAAAGATGGTGTCAATTTTAGTTTTGCAAATCACCGATATTATCAAACATTTACGTACAATTTTATTTTATTAACCGACTTCTCAAAGGAAAAAGGAATCTGTTCGTTATGTATATTTCTTTTTTAATCTAAATCATACTGACTGTTCAGGTATAACCTTGGCCCTCACGTTCCTAATAGTTCCTGGTTGTGACCCGCTGGTCTCCGGGTGGCATCAGTTACATGCACTTTGCGGTGACGTAACACGAGCACGCATGCTTCCTGGTTAGGGATGGGACGGGTTTATTTTAAAATACGATTTTTTGTACCAAACTTTTGTATATTTAACCAAATGAGTGCATAATCTACTTAATAGTCGTTCCGGCTTAAAGTCTAGTCAATTATCCCATATCAGTTTGTCTTTAGCATGAAGAATACAAATTTAATTACGGAGCGTACAGTTTTAACAGTTAACAAGAATAAAAATTTGAACCATAGTGTAAAAGTGTTGCCACTACATAAATGTCATGCGCGCCAACACAGTTGCTGATACAACATTTTTTTACCTATTTGGACCATGTAAGAATGACACTGAATATCACCTATGAATATCTATTATCCTATAAGAAAAGTTACTAAAACTTTGTCAAATCCTAGATTCGACAAAGTGACTAAGTTCAAGTCAAGTAACGACAAAGTGACTAAAGAAAACCGTAAAATATCCTTTTTGTTGTAACCAAATCCTAGCCTTGTCGAACCATAGAAGTTATAATCCCCTAAATAGAACTTAACTATTGTTTCACCGATAAATAAGTTTTACTTTTGAATGGAACAAAAGCTTAGGTGATAGGTATTCTAGTTAGGCCTGTCTGACTGAGGCAACAACACCGCGAAATCTGGTTGTGTTTTTCTTTTCTTAACATCACCGCTACTTTTATTCATTATATGAAACACTAACTTTTCATTATATAGAACGAAAACAAAATAATGTACTATTTAAGAAGGCGTACATTGTCCCTTGAATTACCTCAGCCGAATACCTGTTGATTCTACCCAGCAACAGGTAGGCGATTTAGTGTTGGATACATTACGAAATATTTTTACAGTGCTTACAAAAGTACAACCTTCAGTAAAGTAGTTTTTTTTGGTTTAAGTGATTACTTAACTAATAATATGATTTCTTAAAATATTTTTACCACGTTCAAAGAGGCGGGTTATGTTTATTTTTTTTTATTTTTGCGTGCCTTAATCATTAAATTAATGTGTTAAGACGTGTTTTCGTGTCAAATCTCAAAAGGGATGTAGATAGTTAGTAATCGAGAAGATCTGAAAGCGAGCAAATTTAATCTGCAGATTCCACCGGTTAACTCTGGACCAATCGGCTGGGGTGATGGTATTTTTCTGGGGTCGATACGTGGTATGCAATATATCAGCTAATTTCCTTGAGTGTTACGGCAATTGAATAAGCACCGTCGATCTGGATAGATATAGTAACTGTGTGTAGTTACCTAGTTTGAATTCAGTCGCGGCCGGCATCCAACCGCGCGCGGTCCACAGCGGAGGAAACCGGTGCTAGCTCGTATTGAACAAAGATGGCGCTCGTAGCATTGTGCCTTTTGGCGGTCATGTGTCTGATCCAGCAAGGTTTGTGTCTCTTTACTCACCGATCGATACCGGGGTTTTTCCAAACGCTAAACATTCGCGACAAATCCATTTAACATCTTCTAAGGCCTTAAACGTGACTTTGTCAATTTTGTCACCGGATACGATAGTTTAAGTAGACGATCTTTTAAATTGAATTCAACGATTACGTAATAAGTTTTAGTTTTGTGGGCTGTAGTGCCAAGCTTTCAGGAATAAGGTTAGGTTAGATCGCGTATCAAATGGTTTATTTTAGATGTTAACATAAACGTGTTCTATTCTCGTTTTATGAAGTCTAACTCATGTTATGAATTTGAATCGAAGATGATGCGTGTTTGTTTATTTTTTGTTTGTGGGGTCCGACTGTAACATACTAGGTGGTAGAACAATAAAAATAATAGCGGTAGAATATTATAAAAATTTGTAACCCAAATATAGATAATTGTATAGAGCAAAGAATATTATGTACATGTCATAATTGTTTAGTATTTCGTAGACGCCTAATCATACCGTGGATATAGCAGCAATGTAGCGCTGCTGTGGCTTTGGCGTCTGTGAATAGCTCGTAGATCTCACAAGCGGCAAAACAGCATATGCTCATCATATGCTGTTTTGCATTGTAGTAGCATACGGGCGTGCGACTCGCCTAATAACTACCCATGAACATCTGTGATCTGTACCAAACAGGAATAGAGTTTAACTTCAGGGCGGTTACAGATCATGCAGTACGTAAAGGCTAAATTAAACGCCGTAGAACCATGTCATGTACCTCTCATAGAAACTCGGAAAGGATATATATATTAAATTTTATATCTTACTTAGCCGGATTAAAAGTCTGTAAGTAGCAGTGACTATCAGATTTCCATTACATTTTTTTTAATACAAATATTTTTTCACAAAGTCACATAATTACTTAGTAGTAACGTAGTACTTAGTAGTATATTAACGTCATTCCTAAAAGGTTCACGAACTTTACTTTATATTAAAACGGGGTTAAGAACTTCAGATGAACTATATTTTCCCAAAAAATCATATTTTCAATAGGTGTGTGGTACAACATACTTAGATTCCAAGAGAAATCATTTTATATTGAAGGTGATGAAACCATTTGTGGTTCGACTCCTGCTGCATCACACCCACATTTTTTCAGCCTAATAACAGCCATGTTAAGCACTGCTGTGATCTGGTTTGTAGGGTGTGCTAAGGGAGACACTTATCTGACGCGATCTTCCTTAGCCCTCTTGATCTACTCGTACTTCAAGTTGACCTTAATATCCCGTATGACAGTGGCTACTTATCATCATATGAACTGCACACTTGTTTCCTGCTGTTATAATATAAAAAATGACAAAACAAAGAATATACCACTTACAACTAGGTAATTAATGCTAGAAAAGTCTATATAAAGACGTTAAGTAATTAGCGAAGTAGAGGCACACCTCATAGATTCCCGACATACTTTCCCTCTATCAGGAAAAAAAGTACGTAAAGTGACGTCGGTGTTCAATTTGTAGGTATAGAATAAGTAGGACGGTATAGTATTTAAGAGCCCAAAATATAATGGTAGTTTTACTTAAAGTAGGTCACAGATTCATTGCTAGATTGCAAAGTCCCTGTCTTAGACACACATCCTTCAAATTAGAACACAGTAGGTAACTATTTAGTCCTCGAGACCATTTTAGTCCTCGGGAGTAGCACACCTGTGATGGACTTCAGATAGAATCAATGTTCTATATGAAGTCCTTACAGATGTCGATGGGCGGAATATCCACTTACCATCAGGTGGACTGCATGCTCGTTTACTACTTCAGTAAGAAAAAAAGGATTATAAAAGCGAAGTGAGGTTCAACCTCGACGAGTTCTTCCACTTTTTAAAGTATTTTAGTTATTCAAAAATGTTATAGAGCCGAAGTGAGGTTCGAAGAGTTTTTCCACCTTTTAAGGTTTTTTTTTCTTCATAGCTTAGTTACAGATAGTGTTCGTAATTGTACTTTAGGATGTTTTTTTATGATACTGAAGTAGCAAACGCACTGGCAGTCCGCCTGATAAGATAACGTTAAATGGACACTGCACCCCTAAGGTATCTGTAATAAATCCCTGCTAAAAGTCTTACCCGAGGTGCGCTACAGATTGCTACTCCTGAAGACAAAGATCGCATCTGATAAGTACGTCTTCCTTACCATAACCCTTCAAGCCAAAACATAACAGTGTTTAATACTGCTAGGCAGAAGCAGGTGTGGCGGTGGTCCTGCCAGAGTCGAACCACAAATGGCTCTTCAAAAGAAAAATAATATATAATCTTGAAAAGATAATAAAAAATGAGTATCCAATGAATTTAATCGACGTCCTCATTAAGTCAGTATACTTATGTGTTTTGTCCTTACATGTAGAGATTTCATTACATCTTGAGGTTAATTTATACATTAACTAGGTGTGCCCTGCGGTTTCACCTGCTACTATATAAGAAAAAAATAAACAAACATAGCGTGATGTTATATCGCCTATAGCCATCATCAATAAATTGACTTTTCAACAAAAACAAATCAATTTTGCAATTCTACCTACGTAAATCCTGAGATTAGCGCGTTCAAACAAACAAACAAACTCTTCAGCTTTATTATATTAGAATAGATTATACTCGTATTATTGTCTTGAAGTGACAATTCAATTGGCGGATACATCAATTGTAGTTAGTGGTTAGACGGTCGTTAACAAATAATAAATTTAAAAAATAAATAATGTTTATTTATTTTTTAGCTCTTTGTGCCGAATATTTCTGCCGAATAACAGCAGTGTTATGTGCTGTTGTGTTTTGGTCTGACGAGTGTGGTAAAGGAGACATACTTTTCCGTAAAAATCCATCTTAGTCTTCAGGGGTAGCAACGCATATGTGGCTAACCTTAGATGATACTTTGATCTTACCTTTGATGACAAAGGCGGCAGTAGCCACTTACCATCGGGTGGACTGCAGACTCGTTTGCTACTTCCATTACTATAAAAAAATTTAATTATGCTTCTTTATGCTCACAATTTAGATAGTCGCGCCCTTCGTGGCTACACAGGCATCATCGCCATTTTTCTTATAAACACTAACGATGTGAATTAACTTAGTCTTCAGGACTAGTAAGGTCTGTGTAATCTAACTGACGGAGGACTCTAATCCTTTTCGTGGTTGATTGTCGATGTCCATGGGCGGCAATGTTCATACCAATGTATCATTAGGTGGATAATGTGGATTGAAGGTTTATTTGCTACTTTCATAATTTATTATTTGCTACTTCATACATTTCAAAGAATATTTAATTTTCGAATTTATGCAGATTAGGAACTTAAGGTGAACAAGGAAACAGGAGCTAAATGTTTACATGGTCTATTTATATCATCATTTTAAATAACATATCATTTAATGACGTTCTCCTACGATATCCTTGTATTTATGGTATTACAAGATAAGTGCTTACTCTGTGCATTTTTTTTGCTGGAATATGATACGAAAGTCACCATAGTTCTTTCTATAATTCTAAACAAAATCTTTCGGGTGTGATTTCAACCACACAAGGCTCGAAATTAAAAATATAAATTCTGTTTTAGGTGTTATAATATTTGTTTTAGCGTGTGTTGTAAAAAACTTTTGTGTCAAATGTAATCGCCATGGGTATGAATTGCGTCAATTAACTGTCTATCAATTCAAAATGACGTAAATGCTGTCCTCCTTATATTATAAGTAGTCACTACTTACCATTGTCAGGTCTATAGAAAGGAGTGTAGAGAGGACTGTAAAAGGGCGAAGCGACGCCCATGGTCGTAGCCAGGAGGAAATTGAGGGATTCAAACACTCGAGTCCTCATGAAACTTTACGTGGGTAAAATAGGTTCATATGCATTATTAGAAAAAAATAACCGTCATTGCAATGAGCCAAAGAAAAAATATCGCAACCCGTTATTTTAGATAACGGGTTTCGATATATTTTCGAATGAAATGAAATTTACGAAATATACCTAACTATATAAATCATCAAACATGTGTCACTCGTAATGTTTGGAGGTATCTCTATATTACAAAAATAAAACCCTCTGACCTAAATTATCTTTAGCCTCCAGGTGACCTATCAAAGTGCCAAGTGAACTAATTTCCACTTATCGATCGGAGTGGTCACACCTTCGGTGAAACAGATAAAATTATAGTTATGGCTATGAGCGTGAGGCTTTACGTATGAGGTAGTAGAGGCTGGTACTTCTATTTCGTAGCAGCCGATTTTTTTTTGCTATCATGTTCTGGTCTGCAACGCTCGATTTGGGGAGAAAGGAGCCGGGAAATAGTATGGTACTAAAAAAATAAGAGCAGAAAAATTGAGGTTGTGGTTGTTTCACTATTTACCTATTCTTTGGTTGGCTTTGGTGGGATACTACCAGCCCGCATGTCGGCATTTATATATTTTTAATATTTATATTTTTTTATTTATACTTTTTTATTTGTTATTAGCCTGCAATCCACCTGTGTGGTGTGTGCGGTGGTTCGTACAAAACGCAAATATTTGTATTACCTTAATAAAATATATGAAATATTGGAAGAATTGAAAAGAAACATTGTTCTTCTGCAGGTCACGCCATCACATGCTACCAATGCAACAGTCACAACGACTCGCGGTGCTCGATGGAGAAGCTACCGGACGAACTGCGGCTGCCGTGCGGGCCCAAGGACACCATGTGCCGGAAGATATCCCAGGTGGTCGAGTTCGAGATGAACGGAATGCCGCCAGACAGCAGGGTCATTAGGGGATGTGGCTGGGACGAGAGCAGTTATAAGGTGAGGATCTGTTTTCGTCATCAACCCATTATCTCATTGTTAGGCACGGGTATACTCTCAGAGTAAGATGGTTTAAAGCCATGGTTCACCACGTTGGACAAGTACATTGATAGTCAGGCGGTTTTAGGCGTGTAGGTTTCCTCACGATTTGACCCCTAGAAGGACGCCGGTATGTGTGATCGCATACCGTTGTAAAGACCAGACGGGGCGGAGGGCCCAGCCGCTCACCTGGGTGGACCCCGACTGGGCAACACGCTCAATGGACTCCGGCTGCGTTCCTTTGGAGATCCCGGAGTCCTCTCCACAGCGTTGAGGACTTCCACCGAGGAGGTTTTAGTGCGGTAAACATCCCACATAACCTGGCGTCACTCCCACGGCGTCAGGTACCTTTTGAAGGTTCCCTCCCGTAAACAAAAAGAAAGGGTTTCCTCACGATTATCTCCTTCATTATAAAGCAGTGATTATTATTTGTAATATGCACTCCGTTTTAGAAAAATCAGTTATGACCCCGGGGATTCGAATCTCGGACGGACCTACTGCTTGAGATGGTGAATTCCAATAATTATGTTCTCACCGCTTAGCTGCTGAGAAGCCGTCTTACACGGTAGAAATTGATATAATAGTAGAAAAATAAAATGTCCCACTCGAATAATTAAACTGCAATTGCAAAAATCCTCCGTCGAGGCCTCGATTGCGGATGCATCAGCCATATACACATGTATCTCAAATAATGCACTTGAAAACAATTTTTGAAGTCATTCAGAAAGGCATCATTACTTCATTCAACACGCATTAGCGTAGCCTTAGGGGGACGGAGGGGCGGACCCCGGCACCAGCAGCAGTTTTTAGGGGGCGGCAAAATTTCCTTTCTTCGTAATATTAACCAGTATTTTTTGTAGACCTCGAAACTCAACTCGCGATCCTGGACGGCATACTTAGAGGGCGGCAGCATTAGGTTTGGCGACCTTTTTTTTGTCGTCAATTTACATAGACCATTTTTTTGGCCAATTTAAATCTCAACTTCCGCCCCGGGCGGCATAAACCTACGCCACTGTCAAAACATTTAACCCACAAATAACTACATAGCAGCTTTAAGCCAGAAACAGATGGCATTAGCGTTGGTTTAGACAGATAGAGCTTTACCATCTTTAATATAAATACATATGACCTTGAAACATCCAGCCAATGTAGGTGGACGACATTGATATTTGAGTGTAACCGCACAATCAGATAAGTGGTCCCGTTAGGTCCGAATTGAACAAAATTGGTATTAAATGTTATCTCAAAAAGTGTTCCATATAAAAAGTGTTATTGGACGTAAATATTGATATTTGTATCTTGATGAGTTTCTTGAAATGGAATATTAAACCATGAGACCCTACTTGATAAATATGCGGTCAGTTCAAGTATAGTTTACCATGATGACGAAATCCATTTGCATAACAGAAAATTAAACGAATTGTAAAAGAAAGGCGGTAGAACTGGTAAGGTACGACCGGGCGGGTACCACTGTCACATGTATTTCTATAGTGCAGGTTTTTCCTTTCATTGATAGATGCAAACTAACTTAAACACGATGCCATGACCCTCGTCCTCAGTGGCAAAGAATATAGATTCTTATAGTCAACTATAGAGTTGACTTCAGGTTGAATCCCTGTTCTGAGCGAAATTGGTTACTTACTTCATTACCACTTACTACCAGGTTGACTGCATGCTCCTTAACTATTTCAATTTCAAAGCTAAGATTCTAAACGTTCTTGCTTTTCATAATAAAGATTACAAATCCGCTAAGTTGGTATTGTAATGATCATTTTGTAACTGCTCCCAAACTAGATTAGACCTGAAGTAAAAAGCTGGAAATAAGTGCGGTAATTTTGACAGTACCATTATGTAATATATATGTTAATACGTTCATTTCAGTTCATACATTTAATTCAGTTGGAATTTAATCTAATAATAATGTATGAAAACTTTATGTTATTTTTCTAACATATAAAATAAGTAAAATCCTTGTTTGGTACATGGTAAAGCCAGTTTAGTTTAACCGGAGATTTATCACCGCCTCACCTTTTTGTAGGGTTTTGGATACAGACTGGATATAGCAATTCATCTATCAGCTTCAGGTGGAACCCTTACTATCACCAATGACCACAGATAGACTGCAAAATTATTTGCTACTTCAATCTTCAATTGTTCAAAAATCGTATAGTGTTAATGAGAATATATAGTTAATAGAAGTTAAACAAATGCCTTGTGTTTATCGAAACCGTGTGATTCTGATCTCCAATCTACTAATTTACAACATTGATCTAATATTTGTCCACAGGGTCGTTGCTACCAGCGCTCTGGTTTCGGAGGCAGACAAGAAGTGTGTTCATGCTTAGAAGACGGTTGCAACTCGGCTTCCTTACCAGTCGGAGCCACCGCTCTAATGCTCCTTACATTCGCATTACTAAGATTCTAGGTCCATCGTACTTCCAATCATCTCATAAACAAAGATTTAACTAGTAGAGATCTGATAAAAGATATAGACGATTCAAGTACCTTACAATTGCTTAATAGCAATTACTTAGAAGCACAAGATTCCAAATAGTTTAATGTCATCAGAGAAATAAGTATGATTTCTAAAGAAGAATTCGTAAATGTAGATGTATACTTACTCATTACTTATATGAACGAAGTCCTACTTGTGTTCGATATTGTTATAGATGGATATTAGTGCGTAAGACACCTTTAACGAGTTAGCGATCCCATGTAAATAGGTGATAATGTTGCTGTCTTGAAAACGAGGACATTGTTAGCTAAGAATTCAGTTGCTAATGAAGTCAGCAGCAAAATATATAGATTACCTCTGTACTGTGTATGTATGTTACTAATGTTAATTATCATGATGATTGTAAATTATTCTACCTACGCTATTATAGCTTCGTTGTTGTGTTTGTAAAATGCGAGTGTATTTATTAAACGTTTTTCATGTATTATTATTTTATTTACAACTCTCTCCGCCTATTTGCTTATAAACTTCAAACTATATTATTATTACCTTCAGACTATTATGATTTAAGTTTTATTTGAACTATATTATGTCATAACGTCTTCTATACATTTAAGTTGTTTAGGATTCGTCATAATTTCAACCATTACGATATAATCAAAATTATCATCAATTTATGTATATTCATGTCTTATTTCAGTATTATTTTTCTCATTGCCTTTATACATCAAATGTACTTCATGTATGATGTCAATTTCATTTTAATTCCAACCATTACAATACAACCAGTTGTCGTCAATTGAATCAGCACTGTAGGCACCAATGAGGCCAAATTCCAAATCCTAATCATGAAATCAGTCCGTCAGATCAAATCACCTAACCATCTCAATTGCGGTCATCCGTTTCACGGCACTCAATGAGGCTCATCCGCCCAATGTGATGACACAATAGGAAGGTAACACGTTCTATATATGTGCTCTACATATTTTATAACAACACCGTTGTAGAGTGGTCTGTGGATTAAAATTCAGGAAACGCGATCGTCATTCTGTATGGTAAATTAAATAGAGTATAGAATGTATGTTGACTTCGTCTCAATGCTTTAGAATTTACAAGTGATTCAATATTGTGGAATCTCGTCTCTTACAATTGATTCGGAGGATAATATTCCATTGAGAAAAAATGTTATTAGGGGTGTTTTTTAACTTGTAATGGGTATCTTTTACATCGGCTGTATAATTATAATATAAAATTTAATTACTTCAGAATACATTATTAATTTAGACACAATATTAATACAAACGACCTTGAGTGGTTTACTCCAAATACATAAGCATCTTCATAGCTGATTGTTTGGTCAGTGCTCCTTCGGCACAAAAAGATTAATCGCTTAAATGACAGCAACTCTTATCTCGATGCAAGCTTTTTCTTTTAAAGCCCAGGTGCTTTATTGCCGAAAGTTCTGACCTTTATTTATACCTGATGGTATTTATTTATGCAGTTTTCATTGATATCAATTAAAAAATATATTAATTCAAATCATTTAATGATTATTAAATGTATTTAATGATTTCATTCATAGATAAAGCGACGAATTGAATTCATTGAGAATGTAATATTCGTTTATATTACATAAGATTTTAATTAGGATAGGGTGGTAAATATTTGTGTAATAGGTTTTAAAACATTAACATTTAACTGTTTTTGTGACAAATTATTTTTATAATCAAGTTCGTTAATATTACACATTGTTACTAAACTGTAAGTGACACCTCTCGTTGTGTCTAGTGTACTGCGGCTCGCGGCGGTCTCAATAGGCTATAAGCTATAGGCTATAGGCATATAGGCAGTTGAGGCCTAAGCTCATTTCAAGTGACCAGTTGTCGGTCGGAAGCAGTGCAGTCATGCAGAGCATCGTCCTTGCACTCTGTCTCCTGTTCGGATTCGTCGGGAACGGTAAGTGTTTGTTTGCTTTATTCATATTTTATTATTGTCTATAAAATATACAAGCACTGCGTACTAATAATAAATCAATTATTAAGCGATATTCAACTAATCTCGTTTGCAATATATTATTCAAATATTTAATGTGTGGGTAATCTAGTATACATTTTAACCAGAATGTTCTGTAATAAGTAGTCATAAGTAATAAGTACTAACGTTTTATCGTGAGTAAATAAACTTTTAAATTACAGTGATCCAATAGTATAAATTGTGACTAGCTTAGACATATATCTACATCTATCTATCTAATAAATAGCTTAATATCAAGCTCTTTATGAGATAGATAGACTGAACTCTACTAACGTATCTCCGATAGATTTAATTGACATACGAGTATATCCAAATGACCAAGGTTGTTCTTGGTTACTATTAAAATTTTCGAAAATCAGTTTTTATTTAAGATAAGGGTTTTGAAATGTAGATTTATTATAGAACCGTGATGTCGTAGCGGTACGAGATTTGGTTTCTCACGATAAAGCTCCGGGTTCTAATTTGAGGCTTGATTTATATTTTTCCATGTTATTTGCCTAATGTAGCGAGATTATTCCGTACAGTTAAACATAAAGATTAATATGACATGCGGCGGCCATTACTCTTTATATTTCACATTAGCCGTGAATTGAAGTATGAGAAGGTAAATAGATATATAATACATTATAGAAGGCGTTTCAACTTTGTCCTCAAACCTTATATCAAGCAACGCATCTGAGTCTCACTTGAGCATAAACCGTGTTTTTTGGTTGTTTACAGATGTCTTGCAGATATCATCGACAAAACAGTTATCATTTATCAACAATCGGACTGCATGCTCGATCTATAACTCAATTTATTAATGATAAAAAGCAATTTTACATGTACGAGTATAATATTCAGAAAATAGTAATTTTGAAATCAGATTTGAATAGTCGGAAATTTTGTATTTTTTTTTACATTTGATTTGCACCAACCTTAGCGGCAACTTTTTCGAGCATATACTCGTATGTGTATATATGTTTGTTTGTGTGTATTTCTATTTATTTGGCACGCGCTACAGCCCAAACGGCTTGAAAAATTGTGACGTATGACATATCATCAGAATCGTCTCAGTTTGGAGAGTGACATAGTGTATAATTTTAAAATATGGCGCCTAAAATTAGTGAAAAAAGAGGGGGACGAGCGAATTGTTTTATTATCAAAACAGTATGACTATCAATTGATAGCTAATAAATGTATCATTATAAAAATATAAATTTTATAACTTTTAATGGGCTATTTTGCCGAAAACTTAAACAAAGCGTGTTTTAAATGTATGCTTATGTACAAAAAATGTTTTGTGCAGTCGGGTTTTTGTTTTAATCTTTTTAACAATGTTACTAGATACCTCTTATTGATACTCGCAGTCAACAAAACAGAAGTAACTGCTTTTTTTTAGTATTGAAAAAGCAAACGAGGATGCAGCCCACCTGATGGTAAGTGGCTGCTGCCGCCCATGGACAGCTGTAATCAACCCTAGGTAAGATCAAAGTGTCACCTCAGAATAGTCAGAGACGCGTTGCTACCCCTGAGGACTAAGATGGAACGCCTCGGAAAAGTAAGTCCCCCTTACAATATCCTTCAGACCACAACACAACAGCGCATAAAATTCCTGTTATCAGGCAGAAACAGGTGTGACGGTGCTTCCGGAGTCGAACCACAAAGGGTGCTACCACCTTCATATTAATTTCCTTAATTTCAAATAGAGAGAAATATTTATAAACATGAGCTGGTCAAAATGTTTTAACCGTTTCCAGTGTACGCGATAATGTGTTACGAGTGTAACAGCGCTACCAACTCGTACTGCTCGGAGGCAGTTCTGCCGGACAGCCTGAAGCGGAACTGCTCGGACCACGACCGCGGGCTGACGCACACGCTGTGCCGTAAGATCATCCAACACGTGGACTACGAGGTCAATGGACACCTGCCCAGCAGTCGGGTCATACGGACCTGTGGATGGGATGAGACTCGGTATAAGGTGGGTGAAATACTGAAGTAAAATTACTATTAATTTAAATGAAAATTAAAAAGTAATAAATAAATAATAAAAAATGTGTGTTTACTTACGTACACGCGTTAGAAGTTATGCTTCTTGGGCGTAACAAGATAAAACATTTTTTTTTAATTTTATCTTTTGTCTTATTCTACGTGTGGAGAAAAAACGACACTAACAATAGAAAAAACATGTCCGATGCAGCAGTAAAGCAGTGCTACCTGATGCACTGTAATAACAGTAGATCGGAGGATTTACCTTATTTTATTTAAGATACTCATCACCGTGTAAAATATAACTTCGGAAAGATAAGAAAATGCTAAATTTTTAAACCAATATAGTAGTACTTTTCATCTGTCAGCCTTTCGATGTTTTTTGCTGGATGTCTCTTAACAGCAGTTTTTGCTAATAGTCATTGTGCCTGATATCCGTGTTGGTGACAATAGTAAACCCTCTGCGCATTACCGGGATTTTCTTCCTTAGTTTGTTCCGTAATCCCACGACATTAATGGGAAGGGCGAAAAGGGACTATTCAAGACCAACACCACACATCTGAATTCGCTTCCATTAGAACCCATTTTATATTAAGTTGGTTACAGATACTCAAGGCCCGGTGCCATTTTCCATCAGAAGAACTGTTCGTTTGCTACTTTCCTATTATAATTTTAAATGTCATTAAATGTTATTATTGTAAATGTTATTAAAAGAAAAACTTTTTGTTCTTTAGGGTGCTTGCTATCATCGCTCTGGGTACGGCGGACGACAAGAAGTGTGCTCCTGCTCTTCAGATCTGTGCAACGGGACCCAGGACCTCGTCGCCTCCTATGGCCTCATTATCACCTTACTCGCGATGTTTATACGAAAATAATGCAAATACTTCAAATGAATATGGCTTTAATGAAATATGAAACATTTTTGGTTATTGTGTCGAATTTAATGTTATTGTGTTATTAGAGAAGAGTTAACTTAACCTAAGTTAAAAATGCAGATTATAAACAACCTAAGAAAAAAACAAGTCTTTTCTTTGTATGATGATAGTTTTATTTTGAATTCTTCTAATATCTGCCTTTTTCTGTAATCATTAAAATATAAAAATGTAGAGTGCAACAATGGCATGTTACAATAAAAAATAAGACGTTTGTTTCAGTTTTGTACGAAAGACGAGTCCTTTTTGGATTATACATTGCTGTGCTTTTAATAGGAGCAATTTACAAAAAAAAAAATACTTCTCTTTTTTTTAGGGTTATGTTTTTCGAGTGCGAGTTTCGAGTTTCGAGTTGTTTGTTTGTATGTTTGTCCTTTTTTGGCACGCGCTACAGCCCAAATGGCTTGACGGATTATGACAAAAACTCATATAAAGCCGTAAATGATATAAATCATTATAAACAACAAAATCTTAAAGCAATGTTAAAGGTTTTTGGTTTAAATTTTTAACAATGTTACTTGTTTTCAAAATATTTAAACGAAAATTCGAATGTCTTATGAATTAAGTATTTTCATAGTTTAGTTGTAGTTTTTTTACCTAGTTAGAACATTACTACCTTCTTAAAGATCTACAAAGGATCTATGTAGAACTCTACGAAACTCCTGCGTAGACGTCTACGAAGGATTCTCGTAGACGTGCGCTTGTAACGGCCACTTATGCATTGAAAAGCAAAAATCGAATGACATTGTGTCAGAAAACAAATGAAAGAAATCATATGGTTGATTTCAGTTATTTGGCAAGTCACATATTGTTCAGAACACTACCGAGATTGTAGAATAATGAGAGCGTTCTACAAAAATAAATTCATTTAGAAAATAAGAAAGAAGACAGTGAACCACAAATTATCTAAACAAAGTTGAAACTCAACTATTATTTCGTAAGATTAAAATATTCTTTTGCAAGCTACGATAATTTTTTGACAGACCAAGTCACTGTAAAGTAGATGGTTTTATAGTTTCTATTATGTATTGAGTTCGAGGAAACTGCATAAGAGACGTGGGAAATTCGGGAGTTGGTGAGTTTCATTTTTATCCCGTTTGAAGCCATTTTAGCATATTTTCTATAATTTAATCTCATTATGTCCATTAATGATAATTAGATATATATAAAACAAAACAATCCTTCTTTTCTTGAAGCAAGGAAAAATTACCTCTTCAAAGACGAGTTTGATACGAAAATTTATAATGAGATAGGAGTTAATTCATTTTACTACATCCAGTAATGCTTATTTTATGAAATAAATAAAGTTCTACCGTTCTTTCCATAAAGAAATGTGTTTTTATACTTATAAGATGAAATTGATAGGAAAATTAACAATCCGACGGGCACCAACTAGATTGATCTTGCATCTGTCATAGAGCTCTTCAAATGAAAATATATAATTACTTAGTAATAATTATGTAGACATCTGGCGTAGCCAGTACAGGAATGTGAGGAACGCGATCATATTTTTTCTTTATTTACTTTTAATAATATTTAGTATAACGAGAAAGTAAATAAATATTTCCTATCAAATATATCGCTCATAGA
>DWLI01001379.1:0-15827 GCA_018249915.1 Cecropterus dorantes dorantes | reverse complement strand
CTAAGCCTCGTAATATTTCGTGTTAAAGTGTATAACATGTTTTCAAAATAATCAAAAATTATTTATCTGTAGTGACTCAAATGTGAAACATACAAGAAGTTAATAAAGATTTTCTTAGGTGAGAAAATACTTTACAATTATTCCTTTACAACGTCTTCGCTACCAAGGTCCATTTGTTTACATTCTGGCGTATTTTTTTTAAATCCACGTATCTTCATTATATAACTTTATATGAGGAATATACCTTATAATAATGAATGAAGGGCTAGAGACAAAGTCTGAAAATAGGCACTGAAATAGATATTTCTGTTAAAAAAAAATTGGTAGTTAGTAGTAATTTATGTAGTAGTTACAGACAGGAGATTGGAACATTCGTGTTTACGCTAATTTTGGCATGAAAGAGTCAATAAGTATTACGGTTTTTTTTAGCATTTAGGAACATGATATCATAAAAAGGGTAAAAAGGCATATAATATGAAAATCGCGTTTTCGAAGATACAATAATAAATATTTATTGTTTAGAACTTAGCTAATGTTTAAACACTGCGAGATTAAAATATGTGTCAATGGTTAAAGCTCGAAAAAAAAAAATAAACACAGGTAGAGTCTTCAGCAAAACAGAATAATCTGCAGTTATATAAAAAGGCGTGTGATGTTTTTTCTATTAATACGAAACCTAACAAAACATATATTTCCATTTATTAACCTGCGTGTAGAGAAGGTACCTTCATAAGTAGTATAAGTAAGTAACATAAAATAGAAGTTATCTAATAATTTCGCGTGCTAAGAACAATCAGGTTCAATGACCTTATTTAGTTACTTTATCCGATTTTTATAAACATTTAGGTATATATTTAGATCAATTCGCATTCAAACATTAGTAAATGAGCATTATTAAGTAATTGACATATAAATTAAACATCTACATATTTGGTACATAAAATAATGATTTACTTTATGTATACGTTAAGTAACAATAATTAAAAAAAAATTTTGCCGTGTTGAGTCATAGGTAAGTAAATAATTTTACTTAAAAAATATGATAAACATTCAACTCTATGCAAGTCTGATAAATTAAGGGCACGAAGTTTTAGCGCCCGGCAACCAGCTAATAGGCAACAACAAAAGGGTGCGAGAGCCAGCCCTCCCCATGCACGTAGCACAGTAGTCAATACTATGGTACAACAAACATGTCGTGTCTTACTAAATTACACAATATTGGTGTCCAATATTACCTTGCTTACGAACTGGCATCACGGTACCGCCCCCTAACGTAATTTTCTAACACTAATAAAATATATATTATGGGAAACAAAATTAAAATAGTTTTACAGTGATAACAATACAATAGTCTTCATTTCACATTTATAATCACAGTCGAGTACATTTTTGAACGACACATATGGTCGCACAACAAAAACATTAAATTGTAACACAACGCACTACGTGATATGCGGTAGTAATACCTCTTGCGAGGGCAGTCTGTAGACTACTGTGCGCATTGGGATTGGTCGATTTTCATCGTGACGTCAGAGGGTGGAATCATAGACAATGGAGATCTGCAAGGGTAGCGCAGAGAAAACTAAGGGTGGCGAGCTCTACAACTGTGTTTGGTGTTCCCATTGTTCTAAAAAGTCTAGTCTAGTATGCCTTAAAATTATCGGACACATATTCGTTTTAATATAACTTAGTGTGTGGCCTTACATGTCTGTATTTTCATTTTCGCGTTTTCCCTTTGTATGTTTATGTATAAATCGCTGTTACACATCTCCTCACAAGTTTTTTTCTGTTACATAATAGTAACAAGAGATAATTACAGGATTTGTCGTGTACCTGTGGGGGGTTTTTAATTGACTTATGGGGATTGGAAACTTCTAGTCTTTTGCGTATTTTGTGTTCATAATCTTAATTTTTATATTACCTAGCAAAAAGTTTGCGAAAATATTTCATTAGTTTAAATTTTCCGGGTTCAAATACCCGCATGATGTATAACGGTCTTAATCTATAATGTTACGACACTTGCTTACTATAGGTAGCAAGTACCTACTATCTAGTCGGATTCTATTCCGACAAGTAAATCGTTAAGCTGACTTAGAAATCAACAACAAACAATCTCACATTTTGTTTAAGATTGAGATATACATTTATCTGAAGATGACTTCTAGAACTCACAGGAATTCCTTTTAAGGTTTTTGACCAGAGAACTACGGAAAGGAAGGAATTGTACTTATCACACACATAGACGGGTAACCCAAATAGACTCCTAGCATTTTATACACAGATAAGTATACTTTCCATAGCATATGGACATTTCCTGCATGTTTATCTTGTATTAAGTCTTATTCATTACTCTGTCATAAGAAAGGCTAATTTTTTAAAAGTTGCTACTAATAGTCACAATGCGACTGTGTTGTTTGCCTGTTTTTGCAAACCATCTAATGTTTAAACTTTTTAAATAAGTTTTTAGTTGAGCCATCAATAAATAAACAGCTCTCATAGTGAATAAAGGACATCATAATTACTTTAAATAAATAAATAAACCAAGAACTCCGCCTTAATCTTCGGCTTAATTAATACATGTATTAGGGTGTTAACGGAACTTCACCTCCGCGTCCGTTACTGCGGAACTTCCGAAAAATCGAACTTCTGCTTACGCATCCGCCTCTACAAAATTTTTGCGGAGTTTTGACGGAGGTTTGATTACGTTGAATTTGACGTACAGCCATGCGGCCGCTCAGCTACGTGTTGCAACTTTAGAGATATTACATCAAACATTTTTTTTCCATATTTCGTACTTACGTATAGGTGACATCAATTCCAGTGCTAAATGAACAATTATTTAGTGCAACTCGTTTAATTTATGAAGTTTATGAATCCCTCAGGAATTGATTGAAAGGCGATAGCATCGTAAAGCTGTTGTTCGTGAATATAAATTTGCCTCTTCTCAGTTCTGATTATTTGTAATTACCAGACTTTGTACAAGAATTGAACAATGTAAAGTTCACCTCCGCCTCCGCCTCCGTTAACCTCCGCATCCGCGGAGTTACAACCCAAATTAATATCTTATTAAGCCTTCTAAGAAAAAGTGCCTTTCTGATTCCTGAGGCAGTAACTTTTTATCTTTATTTTATTTTAATATAAAATTTTAGAACATCTTAATTGAGACATTTTATACTACAAGGGTATTGTAGAGAAACTTAAGGGTAACGAGCTCTACAGCTATGTGTGGTTTTCCCTTTATTCTAAAAAAGTCTATCTTAGTATTCTTTGAAATTATCGGATATATATTTGTTTTAATATAACTTTATATTACTGGAAGTCTTCCTTAATATGGTATTGGAAGGTCTCGACTATGTGATATTAAAGAAGATAAAGCAAAATCAGGAAAATATAAAGTAGTTACATGCCTGTAGGTAGGTAAATAACAAACTTTTTATGGAATATTTGTTTTATTCCTATAAAGTAAAGCATACCAAACAGAAATATGATAAAACTAATTGTAGGACAGAGATAAAAATGTAGAGTTGTGTTATTTGTGCTTCCGTTTTGTATAGATAAGTAGAAAATGAGCATGAAGTCTAAATAATAGTAACCATTTACTAATTGCCGTCCAAGGACATCCGAAGAGGATTAGTCCTACCTGAAACATTACAAACATTGTTATTTCTGAAAACTAAGTTGAAACGTTTCATAAATATTTGTTTAGATCTACGTATAAAAACGCTACCAAAAGGACATTATTATTTTACAATAGAATTCGATCTTGGTTGAAAATATCCTCAATAAAATTAATTTCTAAGGCAGCACAAACTTAATGCTAATTCACATTAAGTGGGACTGACAGTTTTATTGGGACGATGAAATTGTCAAGTTCATAACATATTATCATAGCGCTAGTTTGATCTAAGTCGGCTCGACTGTTTTACAGAGCAGACGGCTCTGTTTCTGATATATATTAAACATTTCAGTAACATTGTTCATATTATAACGATCTGATAAAACTATAAATATAATATTCCAAGGTGAAGCACTGTATTTATAATAATTAATAATGATTGAGGATAATACAATTATCCTCCAATATTACAATCGATTTTTTTTATTTATTTTTTTAATAACTTTTATTTAGCCAGTTGAAAACGCTATATAAGTAACTTGTTACGTCATTTATAACATTTACCTATCAAAATCATTATTAGCTTAATAATGATTTTGATAGGTTTACAAAACATTGGGTTCGTGCTTTCTTTCTCCTTCATGCGGCTAATTCAAACAAGCATCTAGAAAATACATTGACACAAACACGGTCGGTAAATAATTAAACCTACTTTACATTATTTGAGGATAATATAATATTAATAAATTACAATAATTTTTCAAATTTCCATAGGATTATATAGGATTTATGAAAACTCAATGAATCCCTGCATTTTTCTATATATGTAGGTGCGACCGGGGGATTCCGAAATTCCAATCCAAACGTTGGCAACTCATTGACAACTATGCGGCAACACCATACGATTTTAGAGCAAATAATAATAAATTGGTAATTAAAATTGTGAACATATGTATTTCAATAATACAATTCACATTAAACAGTCATAGTTATAGGTTCATTTAAATTTACGGGCATCGAAAGTGCTGTGGCACAAAAAATTATACTTTTACAACATTTTGACAGGTACAGCTCATCTTCCCAGTATTTTTTAAAATGTTTTTACTGTTTTGGCTTAGCGCCTTCAACCCTATCTTTATTAGTCTTCATCTTTTTTTTCGTCTGCTCTACTGAGCAGACGGAAAGTATCATTACAAATTATATGTTAATACGTATTGTAGAGGAAATTCTTTTTTTTCTATCACCTGTCGGCCACGTTTAATTTCTGTAAACTGTAATGTAAAAATACTAGTAGAAACTGGAATAAAGCCAATATTTTCTTTATGCGACTCATTAATCTTTCCTGTAAAACTGTCGGTCCGGCCTAATGTGAATCAGTACTTACTATTGAACTGTCTCAATATAATGCATACTACATTAGTAAGAATTTTTAAACCAGACGGTTTGATATTGGTTTTGTCAAATGTGTGCTAGCTTGCATAATTCGTTCCGTTTTTAGGAACTTGTTTGAATTGTTTAACTTGTTTGTGTGACTGAAGTTGGAATTTGGATTGAAACTGGAACGGTGGAGCGAGACGAGACGAGACGAATTGAGCGAGCGAGGCGCCGTATGGCTGTCGATACGTTATAGCTACGTAGACGTAGATATTTTTTTAGTGAAATAGTAGTCCAAATTAGATCTGTAATAGAAGTGTGTGCTTTGAAAATGCCTCTTTTTGGCAAAAAGGATTTCGGGAGGAAATCCAAAAAAGACAGTAGAGACACTGAGAAGCAGCCATCCATTGAAGACAAGTATGTCGTTAAAGATTTATTGGGTACAGGCGCCTTCTCGGAGGTACGTCTGATTGAAAGCAAGGAGAATGGCCAGCTGTTTGCGTGTAAGATTATCGATAAGAAAGCGCTGAAAGGGAAAGAGGATTCTTTAGAGAATGAGATTAGAGTTTTGAAAAGATTCAGCGAACAAGCGAGAGGTGAGGGCGGGGACAAAAAAATGTTCTCTCATCCTAATATCGTTCAGCTGTTGGAGACGTACGAAGACAAGAACAAGGTGTATCTCGTAATGGAACTGGTGACTGGCGGCGAATTGTTCGATAGGATCGTCGAGAAAGGGTCTTACACCGAGAAAGACGCGTCGGTACTCATCAGACAGGTGTTAGAAGCGGTAGATTACATGCACTCGCAGGGAGTAGTTCACAGAGATTTAAAGCCAGAGAATCTTCTTTATTACAGTGCAGATGAGGACAGTAAAATTATGATTAGTGATTTTGGTCTGTCTAAGATAGAGGACTCTGGAATAATGGCCACTGCTTGCGGGACTCCAGGATACGTTGCCCCTGAAGTGCTGGCTCAGAAGCCGTATGGGAAAGCTGTGGATGTCTGGAGCATAGGTGTCATATCATATATACTGTTATGTGGTTACCCGCCTTTTTACGATGAGAACGACGCAAACTTGTTCGCCCAGATTCTGAAAGGCGACTTCGAGTTCGATTCACCATACTGGGATGACATCAGCGAATCTGCTAAGGATTTCATTCGGCATTTAATGTGTGTTGATGTGGACAAGAGATATACATGCAAGTGAGTATAAAACAGATATTTCATAAACCTAGTAAAGGGGGGCAAATGCTCTCAAACGCAAACTACTCATACTAGATCTATATGATCATAAAATTCCATTTGTTTAGAATGACTTTTTATTTTATAAAGTTGATGTAGCAAACAAGCATTTAGTTTAATGATAGGCGGTCACTGATGCTCCTGGTCAACTGTAATCAAATCCACGTAAAATAAGAGATGTAGCAGAGGCCACCCATAGGTGCATTGCTGTCCTGAGGACTCAGACAGAAAGTCTGATAAGTATGTTTTGGAGATACTCACAGCTGGTTTTCACATAGTCATATGTAGCTTCTTCATTTTAATTTTGTGCTGGCCATGAATAGATTCCAAACCCCTCTGCATGTCACATTGGCATGGTAACTTCTCAAAAGTGTCTTCTTTCAATGTCATCGAAATATAAACAATATGTGCAATAATAATCCTCCTAACTATACTGTACTGACTCTATTTACTTACATAAGTATTATATTTATAATTAAATAACTAGCTGCCTGATGAAAGCCTCATCCTAACATTCCTGGGCTGACAGACTATATTTGTTTTTTACGAGAAGCACTTTCAATCTAATTGCTAAAAAAAACTTAAAAGTATAAATGCATAGCAATTATAGTCTAGTGGTTAGAAGTTCATCTGTTATAAATGGGAATACTTTTTTATTTACTAAGGTGCACAACAGAAATTGATAATAGTTTGTGGGGACCTAAATATTTTTGAAATCTGTAACCTTCCCAAAGGTGTGCGAAGTGTACCAAATCCCAATTGTCCAGCTTTACGTCCTAAATCTCCTCATTCTGAGATGACCCAAGTCCAGACGTAGGACAATAATGGGCTGATAATGATGATAATTGGTTATTAATATCATAGTTTATTATCAATTTCTAGTTGTAATTAATGCAGATAACTATACTGAAACGTCATTGTAATACTTGTTACTTAAATAATACAAATTGTATTGTCACACAGTTTGCAGCAGTATAACCTCACGCGGTTTGCCATAAATTGCAATAAGTCAAATACTAGGAACTCACAGTTAGATTTTTTTAAAAGTTGAAATAGCAAATGTGTATGAAGATCGCCTGATGGTAAGCGGCCATTTCTGCCTATGGACGTCTGTAAGCAACTTCATACAGAAAACGGCTTCTATCTGGAGTCAATCACAGAATCCTTGCTACTCCCGAGGGCTAAGATGGTAATTTCACATGAAAGTAAGCCCGTAACCACACCCTTCCCCCGAAACGCAGTAACTGCTTTATGTTAGAACTAAATGTGATGATGGTACCTCCCTGATTGATATATATTTATATATATTCCTTTTGAAATACAGTATTTACTTGAGTTGTTGAGGAAAACAATATGAACAATAAAAATATATTCATTTTTGAGAACCGGCACTTACCGGCATGAAAAAATATTATAATTATATCATTAATATTCAATTGATTATAAAATGAATTTGATTTTACATATTAAATTAGTATATTATATTTATCTTTAATATGTGACATATCAAAAACAAGTTATTCCAGTACAGGTATTTTGTATTAGTGGAATTAATTAAACTCATGTGATATATTGACTGTCATATTAGTGTTTTGTGCAGAATGGCCTATATGCCCATAAAAAAGATGTTTTTTAAATTACCTATTGCTGAAAAACATAACAACTTTAAAATTTCCAAACAACAGTTAAAGAAACTATCAATTATTTGGTTGAATAATATTAAAATGAGAAGAAATAACATACATTATAATTTAAGTTCTCTTAACTGCTATTGTATTCTCAGAATTATGCGAAACTCATTGAAATTTATTTCATTAATTTACTTAATAGCGTCTAATGAGTTTTTTGTTTATTGTTTGATAATGATATATCTTCATGTTACTTCCTTTTTATTACTGTGAGAAAATTGAAATAAAGTATCTTCACTACACAAAAATAACCAATAATTAATTACTGCAATAACTTTAATAGTATAGCTAACTTAAATAATGAAGTAATGTATGATGATTTTATTGAAAAATAAACCTTATATTATAAAAAAACGCTTTCTACAATGAGTAAGCCCTATCCAAGGATTTTCTGCTGTAATGTGGGTACTATGGACATATAAAGACGATGGGTAAGTCCCACATTAGTATTTTTTTCTGTGCCGCGAGTAGCATGGACACACAAAATCGAATGTTTGTCTGGCCGGGAATCGAACCCGGAACCCACGGCGTGTCAGACCGGTGACCGCTCCGCCACGCGGGGCGTTCGAAAACTACTTACTTTTTCTATTAAACTGCTTACTTTTTCCCCAAAATCTGAAGTTTACAATAACTTAGACAATACATGTCTAAGGCATAAGGCAAGTTAATATTATGTTGAAAAATATTATCTCTTATCCAGTGTTCTACACGCTGTGTAAGAATGTTGGAAAGGTAAGAATGTTTATAATTATTTTCAGGCAAGCATTGGCTCATCCCTGGATCTCTGGTAATGCTGCTAGCAATAAGAACATTCACGGCACTGTATCTGAACAACTCAAGAAGAACTTCGCGAAGTCTCGCTGGAAACAGGCTTATCACGCGACCACTGTCATCCGACAAATGCAGAAAATGGCGCTGAGTAGCAGCAGCTCAAGTCGTAATGCCAACGCCCAGCCCAAGCAATAGTTGGATGACACCAACATGCCCCAACAATTCCCATTCGGTCAGCTTCATAAGGTACTTAATACAATTTCTGCATAAGTTCGTGTATGTAAGTCTCGGTAACTGATGAACGTGTTGGTGCGGCACTTACTTATTAAATTGGTAGGCATGGGCATTATTAATTGAAATTGATTGCTAAAGCGTTGCTGAGTGCCTGAGATTTGTGTCATCTCTAAAATTATAACAATGTTGTTTATGTAATAGTGCCATTTGATGAGAATAAATGGTACAGTCTTAAAGTATGATTAGTCATGTTTAAGAAATTATGAATATCAACGAATTGTTTACATTGGGCTAGTCACAATACTTATAAAAAACTTAATGACACATTATAATCATGTTGTATTACGAGATATGTAGGATTCTATGGTTAACTGTTACTCCTAGTCTTCAAGATTCGTTTCTCCTCTATTCTTATAGCTTTTCCGACTATACTTGGAATCTCATGCTTGACACTGAATATATTATTTTAAATATTTAATTATATTATTATAAATGACATTGTATAATATGTATCATAAACCTATATACCATAAACTTTTAATCCTTTTTAAAGTGATGATTAGGTTTTATTTAATAACCTATTAAATTGTTAGGTATATTTTCTAAAGCTCTGTACGTACCTACTTATAACTTAGGTATGGTGATAATCACTTTTAATAATATTAGGGATTGTTGCATAATTGTTATACATAACATATTAACATGACGAATATTATAATACTTAGTGGAAAGGGCTAATTATAATATGACAATTGATTATAGTCTGTAATGACATGTGGATTATTGTTGATGTTATACACTGAGAGCTGTCCATGAATTTGTTAATATTTGGGATATAGAATTTTTATAAATAATTTTGCATGCAGTAGTTATGTAATTGAATATTTATATTATGAAAACAATGCTTATGAACATATTATTTGTATAACTGGGGAGTACCAGCAAGTTCTGACTTATGTTTTATTTTCATTTACACAATATATTCTTTCGTTAACTGGTTTTATTGAGGTGGCATCATGGCTCCACTTTTTCCTTATAGCTGTTGTTTTAGAAAGAACAGTGCGCTTATGGAACTATTTGTAAATAATTCTTTATACACACTTCTGTTTTTTGTTCGTAACATTACGATTATTTATTTACTCATAAAGAATTTTATTGTTTCAATCTGTCAATTGATTTTAAACATAGTAAATACAACAATACATTATCTATTGTTATATATTTCAAATACTAATTTCGTCGAAATTCTATAATTTTAAATCGTTTAAAATTTACTGATTTTACTTTTTTTTACATTCCCACCCTATTGTAGAATTTACAGAAATTCTTAGAATTTGCTGGTACTATTCAAATATCAACGTGTTATGCTTATAAAAAGTAAGCTTATTTGTTTATTTTATGTCACAACTCTCCTATTTGCAGATGATATGGCCAGCATATCTGCAATGAGCGATAGCAATGGCTAAAATAAGATTGTATATGTGAATATGCATATTTTTACCATGACTTATTTATTCCCTTTATATAGTGGTTTAACTTAACTAATGACTCCATAATCTAGTGTAAGTTGTAGATTTTAAAGCTTAATCCTTTATATCCTTAGCATTTATGAATAACTGTCTCGAAACAGATAATATATTCTGCATTTCTGCACATTATTGACATTCAAGTATACATCAATACTCCAATAGGCTTCTCATAGACACTACTCATATCGTTTTAATAGTAGAACTAACTTTACGAAATATATACATACATGTCGTTAATGTCTTGGTAAATCTAACTAAGCATTATGATATTTTATTCTACCTACCAATAAATTATAAATATTAACTACTAATTGTTTTAAGTAAAATGGTTCACATAGATTTTAACTGATCAGAGTATAACTTGTACTATTTTCTAAAACTCTAAAATTCAGTTTATTACCTCTTTGACACTAGTAATAATTGTTAAAGATTATATCACTTCGTCCAAATGCATCATGATTTGGCTAGGATTTAAAGACTTACAGTTACTTAAATATTATAACATTTATTAATATATGTGTATGAATGTGGTTTAATATCATGAATATGGTTGACTTACATTCATACAATAGGTACAAACACATATTACAAACTCAAGAATTTATGTAGTGACAAAGTTTCACATAGATCTGATATCTTTGAATAAATTATAAATTGAATCCTATCTCTACTATTTTCATAATAATGCATATTTATTATACGTCTTCTCATGAATATCCATCTTGTCTTGAAATATTTTCTAAATGTTGCAAACTGTTTACAAGTAGCGAGGACATGATAATATATTTTAATGACTATATAGCTGTGTAGTGTTGTGTATAATTATACACGTAATATATCTTCACAGGAGATACTGAATCTCATATTCAGTTTTTAGTCTGATATAATTCGAAATAAGTAAAACAATTCCGTTCAACTTTAACACTTGTCTAGATTTGTCATGTATTGTGAGGCATTTTAAACTCTTAACTATGTATAATCAAATGTTTATTATATTATAACTTATAATAAGAATTTTACATTCCTACTAGACAAAACTTATATTTGTATGTCACATATACTTAACATTCCATTGTTCAGTATTGTATTGTATCATTTTATACAAATTTGAAACTAAATTTAGAATATATAAAAGGATTTGATGAAGATACTTGAATGTGTCTGTAATTTAATAAAATGGATGATTAGGTTTACATTTCGTTACGTATGATTTTTATTTCAACTTCATCATATATAAATATTATAAAATATACAGAAAGGTCTGTTTCAATCTCATACTAGAAAACAAACTTTTTTTTCTAAAGGTCCATGCTAGGATTTCCTGTGTTATTATACATATAGACGAGTATGTAAAAAGTAAGACCTTTAGTCTCGAACCCGGAATCTGCCGCGTGTTAGACTGGTTTGCTATCCACTCAAACGTGCGGGTCATATTGTAAAGTTGTGGAGAAATATGAAATACTACTATAGATATTATAATTTGATCTTAAAAATGTACTAAATTAATAATCAAATACATAAAATTGGTTATTTTAAAAATAGCATTATAGTTGCCATATTTCCTGGTCATAATAATAGGTGCAATAAAAATTGGTTTCATGTTTATAAATTCTGATATGTTAGGTACATGTTGTCCAGTGTTGATAACTTCTATATTGTGATTGTTGCACTTTCGTCCGCTCCTGTCCATGGTAGATTGCCCCAATGTTCTAAGTATTTCGGCTCATGACGATAATTTATGTGTGTAGAAGTAATGGATTCGATATGAGGTGATAATTAATACATTATTAAATGGCTGTGAAGGGTGGACGGACTGAATACGTGCAACATGTAAATTTTAGTAGATGTGTTCTCTTAAAAATAATATTATAATTCACTTTAAAATGAGTAAAATTAACATGTATGTATTGTTATTTGAATATTTTACCCTATTTCTTGTTTTGTTTCACGTATTTTCATTAAATTTGTGTTATGATTTAGATTATATCCAACCATAATAAATCCTCAGGTTAAAGGTTATATACGAAGCGATAATATCGTATGCCAAGACAATCTCTTATATCTTTAGTAATTTTAAATTATACTTAATTATAAAAAAATGTATTTGCGTATATTTTATTACGATTATGGCTATTTTTCATATGTAATGTATAATCAAACATGTTTTGAGAATTAAAATATTATGTACAGTATGTCTATACAAAACAAATATTACTCTGTTATACGAGAATATTAACTGATTGTTTTAATGTTTATCGATACTATTTTATGAATTTTAATGCCCCATGACTTATATTGTTTGTTATTATTAGTCCATGGTTTTATTACCAATAACACTCAGTACACATACAATGACATCATGACAATTATAATAGTTAAATAACAGAATTGTATAATAAAAAGAAATGTTATCCGAATATCTATCAATCATCTGATACTATAAAATGCAATATTGTTACTATAATCGGTAGTAGCTTCAAGTGTGCTGGGTCTTATATTATTTTATAGATAGTATTTTTATATCACGTAGCTCGTGTTCATGAATGGATTTAAAGCCTGTAAGCTTTTGTGAAATATGTATATTATCTTGTATCAAAAATACTAGGTTTGATGTAAATCGTTATATTTAAAAGTATTGTTGCTTTTAATAATTGTATAAACTAATGTATCTGATATAAATATCTAATAAACATAATATAAATATGTCTCACATATTATGCCTTATTATATTGATGTATTTTATTGCTTGTATGTTAACATTTTAGACAACCTGTTAGGATCGTGAAATTTCAATGTGGAAAACCTATTATGTTTATTTGATATAGTTATGATATTTTATTTAAAATGATTGACATGACAATAGTTCGGCCTCCATTTAATTGCTTATGATAATAATTATTATACATTAATACGTAGGAATATTAATGAGTAATATTTTTATTTACAATAGCTATTCATAATAGCATTTTATTGAACGAGTATATTTTCCCATGAATGCCTAACTTTTAATGGACACACTATTTGCTATAATTTTTCACTGTGCCAAAATCATATCATGATAAAGTGATAAATGTTTTAACTTAAGAGTTCTTATATTTGTTAAACGTTATAGAGTATGGAGTTAGCATACTGAACACCGTGAATGCGGTGCTTTCTTCTACATTCTTAACATTCAAGTTCCTCTTATATCAATCTTTCCATATGTACTTAGAACTCTTGAATTTTTTCATAATCTTAAATGTTGGAAAGTTTAGTAATGATATAATTTTATATTATAGCTTATTTAGCACAATAGTTTAAGGGCTCATTTGTCAAGTTGAATGCGAGTAGTTTTCTTCTGTTTAGGTTTGGTTGTGAAAATTGTTTATTTTCTTTCAAAATCCTATCAATAGTTACAATAATGACAATGAGACACTCTATTTTATAATAATTTGTGAATTGAGATCTGATTGCTATGATACTAGCGATCTTGTGATTTAGATTTTATACTTCTTGTTCTAAACAATCAAAAATTATAGTAGATACTAGATGTTAGCTCTATTTTCAATGTCATTGTAAATAAAAAGCTAACTTGTTGCATAAACCTCTTTTATTTAATTATGTTTTTGCTGGGGATGAATGTCGGGTTTTTTTTGATCTGTGTACACGGATGAATCGTAAAATATATTGTGTTAAATCCTGTGTAACATTGTTTTTAGATTTGAGCAGAAACTGTGGATGAGGTTCTTGTAGGGTTCGGTTTGTATGCATTTTTGTCGTCACGTTTGAACGCATAATGTGGAATGAACGCACTCCCGACGTGACTTCTTCAACGTAAACTTTAAGACAGGTGTAAAAAGTTTTTTCGTGCGCACTAAGCTATGCGTTGGCGACTTTTGTGTTGCAAATGTCCAGACGTCCTTTCCATCAGATAGCTTTACTGTCTTGTCGCTTAATATATGTATAAACAAAGCTCAAACAATATGTGCAAATAGTACTTGCACAATACCAAAATATGGTAATTTTGAAATTATTATTAAGTAATACATTTTTTTCCAAATAGAGTTAAAAACAAATAATACAAAACATTTAAATACATAATATATTTATTACCGTTTTTATATTACAACAATTATAATACCGATGCCATATGTCATATGGAATGTTTAATGGATATCCTCTCCTAAGAGCGAAAGTTGTTTCAAAAACTGAGACGCATTTGGAAGAGTTGTAGAGCCATAGATTATCTTCCTCGATATCCCACTTGTGGCCTGTTGCTGTAAAAAAAAATGTTCATTTATATCTACAGACATTGAACGAGCCCTGGCAGACCGTCAGACGTCGGCTTCGGTTATGGTCTAGAACCTAGACTATATCTAGGCTATACTTATATATTTAGACTATATAGTTGGCCTACAAACTTATAGCTATACCCTTAACAAAATATTAAAACATTACCTATTACGTAATGTGTAATTAACACAAATTACGCACATTTTACATATACATACCGATTGCGTTTAAGGCAGACATTGCTGTTGAGCAATTATTTAAGTAAGTTTAAAAAAATGCGCTCGTGTGATGCAACATTCGCGAAATCTTTTAATATGTACGTTCATGTTACTCACATAAGTCCTCCATGTAATGTTCCACAAGGCTTTGTGATTTCTACCGTGATGGCGTAAACACATTGATTACCTATTTTAACTTATTTGTTTAACACACTTAAGTGTTTGATTTACATAACCTATTCAATTTGGCAGCAATGTTTGCACTTACTGACCGGACTCGGCCAGTTTTTAAAATACACATTGGCGTTATCTGCACCTTATAAATTATATTAATTACGCCAAACGTAGTTTTAGTACAGCATTAAGTACAGTTTGAATCTTAAATATTAATACAAAGTACTATAACCTGTTTTTAAATTAATTTAAAGCCGTAAAATGCAATAAAATGGAAGGTTAATGTTATCCAGTATAAAATATTAATTGTAATAAGAAAATATTTGATTGTTGGTCAATTATCCACTTAAATATCTTCGGCTAACATATTTATGTAGTGACTCAATCGAAGTTTAAAGGTGTTGGAATCCGCTGTGGCTCACTTGTGTGTCTTATAACAGCAGTGATAATTGCTTCTGTTCTAGTTCGAAGAGTGTGGTAAGGGAGAAATACTTGTAGCGAACGAGCATGCAGCCCTCCTGGTGGTAAGTAGTCTCTGTCGGTCATGGTTATCGGTAAGCAACTTCATAGATTCGTTGCTCCTGAGAATTAAGGTGGTCAAATGAAGACGAACCAGCAACCAGACCTTTTCATCGAAACCCAAGTTAAAGCATACTCGTTCTACCACTTGACAAACCTAGCTGAGGCATTCCATTTTGGAGTTGAGACG
>DWLI01001378.1:0-15831 GCA_018249915.1 Cecropterus dorantes dorantes | reverse complement strand
GAAAAAATATTGTAAATGACAATTTGTAAGTGCCCCCGTAGGCCTATACAAAATAAAGACATTTCATTTCATTTCGTTTCATTTCATTATCTGGGGTTGATTACAGATATTTATGGGCGGCAATGCACATTTGCCATCAGGTGTAATCAACATTCGTTTGCTTGGTACAGCTGCAAACAACTTAAAACAGGACCATTAGTATATTATTGAATAATATTTAACTAATATTAGACATAGATAGAACTTATGTATCTTGTCTATAGTTTCAGATGTTTTCATTAGGCACGAAAAGTAAAACATATTTACTTTATTATAAACTGATGTAACCAGTCACCGATGTACCGTAGGTATGTGTCTTTTTTTTACTTTTTCTACATTATAAAGGTATATTTTTATTTTGTTTTTCAGGTGAAGGTAGTATGCGAAACTCGGGGCCCTGAGCATTTAGATGAGCTCCGGAAGATTATCGCCAGTACCTACCGGGAGTGGTACTTCGCCCGGGAATGGGAGGATTGCCGTCGTCCAAGCACCGACTCCCTTGATGACGTTTCGCACTAAAACCGCAAAATTGCAATGTACCTTGTACGCATACATTTTTATTTTGGGAATGCCCTGCAATGTACTTTGCAATTTACTGTCGAAAATGTAAATGGCACGTGTTCTTGTCGACCGTTTTATTATCCGCCATGAAATTATTTTCAAAAAAGATACAATTTAAACGGAAATGGTGCCTTGATTATTAAAGATTAACATTTTAAAAATAAAATTATGTTCCTGTCTTTCTATATCAAAGGAAATCCCGGGCCCGGTAGAGGGATAGTAAAGTGATGATAATGAGGATAATCACAAACATATAACTTACTAAAAACTTATTAAACACTCACTTAATACTACTTAATAAAAACTCTCTCAATTTCAGAGAAGACCCGTGCCCAGCAGTGAGACATTAATGGGTTGATGATGATGATGAATGAGGATAATGACTTAAGATGTGCAAAGAAGCGGCGTTAGAGTAGGGCGCAGTTGGACCATCGGCCAGGGCGCCGGATAATAAGGGCCGTCGATTTTTATTCGTTTTATACATAGTATTTTTTTATTAATTATTTCTATTTAATATATTGAATTGCGTTGCAAGAAAGAGGCGCCGGAGAAAATCTCGCCCAGGGCGCTGGTAGTGCTATAAAGGCACTGGATGTGCAAGTAAATATTTATGTACGTTTAAGTCTATTAAGAATGTATTTAATGTATAAAAAACGATAATACAGATGTATTTACTGTTCTGTTAATACATTTGATTAACATAATTTAGTTATAAACATTATAGTTTACCTACAAAACTAAAGGTGATAGAATCAGTACGGTTCGATGACTGAACTTCAAATGTCACATCTGCATCTAGCGCGAAGCTGTTCGTGAATGCGTAGGTATCGTTGAAAAGTTGTCCTCAAGAGCCAAGACTTCAGATACAATCTCTATTAAATGGAGTTGGTTTCAGATGTCCACGGGCGCTAGTAATTAATATCTAAAAGTCGTGCAAAACTCATGATAAACGTAAAAAAATACGTTTAAAAGTGTAAAAGCGTAAAAACCGGACAGTCAAACAGGAGAGTAATGTATTTCGAGCATATATATGTTTGTATGTATGTCCAAAACAAAATATCCGACTCCAAATCCTTTTTAGTAGTTAGATTTTCTGTTTTTATAATAATTCCTTGTTTCGCGATATCATTGGTAACAATAACAAATATTATATTAGGGTATCTAATTACTTCAAAAAAAAATAAACGATAATTACAAAAAATGTGATGTGATTTTATTTTAAGCTAATTAAAGTTAATATTAAAAAATCCGCCCACATTTATTGTTTTTTACAATCAGTTAAGTTTAAGCCTTTAAATATACTTAGTAGTATTCCGTATAATCTCTAATGAGGTCTTACGAGTATAATGTGATTGTCAATTAAAAAAAATAAGGTTAAATGACAAATAATGTCATTCATACAATTCATAAGCACAAACCATATTCATCAAAAATCAGAATTATAGTTATTATTATGTAATAGAATAAATAATCCGTTAACTAATCCCAACTTACCACAAATAAACCAAAATGCAGACTGTAAGTACATTTTCAATAACATTCAGTTACTGTCTATGTGTGAGTACTGACTGTCTGGCATGGGTCTTGGTCACTGCAGTGGGTGTTGATGTTGTACAGGAAGACGCTGCATATCTCTTAGATTTTGTCCCTAAGTAAACTTCTTAAACATAAACGAGAAGGGAGGAAGTTGTTATAAAAGATTGATACCACACAGCCTATAACATATCATAGTAACCTTTATTTTACTGTGATATATAATATCGTTACTCAAGCTTGTCTATATGCAAGAACTCTACATATTTTCGATGTAAACATACTTTTTACTCTAGACAAATTGCTCTAATTTTCCTTAAGAATCTCGTCAAAAAACAGTTCAGCTGTTTTAAGCATTTTATGCTACAAACAGAATCAAAAGAGAGATAATTATGGGATTTTGTTTTATTTTTATTTCCTATAAATGGGATTGTTCCCTACAAATAGTTATCATATTTCAGATAAATGCTTCAATTTAATTTATTTGCATAATTAGATGCATATACTTGAATCTATGAGCCCTTGTTCATAGATTTTCATATGACATACCGATCTATCTAATATGCAAAGGTATTTGGATTTATTAACTACATAGTAGATAACATGCACAGTCCTATGCGGTGTCCAAGATAGAACATTTTTTCTAGTAATTTACCAATGTTACTTATAGGAGCTGTTGTATGGATAAAATTTTTAATGTTAACTTACTGAATTCCATGTAGCAATGCATGTAGGTGAAAATTATCATGTCAATAAATTGGTCACGCCCCTGTTTCCAAGACACTAATCCATTGGCGCATATGAATGGAAAACGATTAGAAACCCTTAGCTTAGGCGAGATTACAAGAGGAGTATTTATATTTTTGTCGACACAACTCGGGGTCCACCCGGTTTAGCAAATAATGAGAATTTGTTTTAGAAACTACCGAACTTTTTTTTTCCACTGATAGCCGGTATTGGACCTCCTTAACAAAGCTGTAGCTGTACTAATAACTAACAAATCATGTACACCAAATTTCTTTCCGATTTTCTACTCGATAGATTTTTTTTTATGTATAAATATAACCATAAGGCAGACGGGCTTCCTGATAGAAAGTAGCCACCGTCACCTGTGGACATTTTCAACACCAGGGGAGTCACCAATGCATCGCCGGCTTTGGCGGATAACTCTTTTCACACCCTTTTTAAAGAACATATGGTGTATTGATTATATAGTATTTGCTTTTATTCATATTGACTAGGATGTAGAATACGACGAATACTGTGATCCAAATAATCCTCGCAAAATAAAATATGACGACATATTGGCTGCTTCACGCCGCATAGTCGGCGCTGTCCAAAAGACTCCTTGCACGGTATTTAATCTTACTCTATATTTTTTAGTATTAGAGATTAGTTATCACTTGCTATAACTGACGACGAGTGTCTATTAACAAAAAGTTGTCTAACGCGTGTGAAGTCTTAAAAACGCAGTTAACCAGTATGATAGGCTTTAGCCTATATCCCTGACACTGTAAGAAGATATCCTGTGCCCAGCACTGGTACAGTAACGGGGCTCACGTCAACTTATTTTTTTTATAAAAAAAGATTATTTACGTATTTAGCGTACTGCTATGCGTATTTTACACTGTAGAGTACTTAGTAATAAAGGCTAAGTTAAGTAGCCACGCCCCTTTTTCCCTAACATCTTTTAAAATCTTATAATGTATAGTACGAAGTAGTATAGTAGAGTTTAGTAGAGTCTCTCTACAATGTAGTTTTGTAAAGAGTCTGAAATAGGTTCATAGCTATAAATAGCTAGTTATACTGTAGACTACACTAAGAGCCTGGAAAAATATATCAAATATATGCAAAAATTTCGACACTCGACGTCAACAATTAAGTTCAAATTGCAGTAAAAAATATCCCTGTAGTTTACCGTGAGGCAGCGCTCACATACACTATTTTATAAGGAAGAAACCTACTGAAACACATACAGCACCTATGTATAACGAATCGCATTATTTTGAAAAGTTTTATTCTATAACTTTAAATTATAAAGCTTTAGATACATCCATCTATAAATAGTGACTAAAGCTTAAAACACTAACACATGCTTACTTCCTTTTTTAGAAAGCCAACATGTCCGAAAAGCTCGGGATGGATTTGTATTTGAAACAAGAGTTTATGCAATATACTGGATGGTAACAAATTTTACTATTATATGTTTATATAATACTAGGTGTTGTACGCGGTTTCGCCCGCTACTAAATAAGAATAAATAACAAATAAACATAGCGTGATGTTATATAGCCTATAGCCTTTCTCAATAAATGGACTATTCAATACAAAAATAATTTTTAAATTCGAACCATTAGTTCCTGAGATTAGCCTGTTCAACCAAACAAACTCTACTGCTTTATAATATTAGTATAGATTCGTGTCTATTAATACTAACACATTATTTAAAGTTTTAAGGAACGCGGTGTTCGAAATACACTGTGTCTATTAACAGAGGAGCAGAAAAGGTATGGTGTGATATCAGCTTCCACCGGTAATCATGGACTCTCTATGAGCTATCACACTACACAACTAGGCATCCCGTGTCTCATAGTTATGCCTATTTTCGCACCTATCACAAAAATCACTAAATGCGAAGGATTTGGAGCAAAAACACTTCTTCATGGCACAAACATGGCTGAAGCAAAACATCATGCCATGTCTATCAGCAAAGAAAAGAAGATGACTTATATAAATGGGTGAGTGTAAGAAATATTACGGTGTTAAATAAAATTGACATTATATCAATAGAAATAATACATTTTAAGTTAAGAAATATATATGGCATACCTTATTTACGGATAATTTATAGTTAGATTAGAATTAGATTAGAATAAAAGTTAGGACTGTAGATATATTATAGAATAAGTAAGTGAGCATGCAGTCCACCTGATGATAAGTAGCAACCGCCGCCCTAAATAGGGACATATAATCAATTCCACATAGGAGTCGACTCCTACATAAGATTGGCCACAAATGTGTTGCTACTCTCCGAAACCGCGATGAAAATTCTGGCATCATCGCTGGTTTGGAACTGGCTGGCCCTTAACATGAAAACAAGTTATATGTATTACGCTTTTATAAGATAGAAAGAGATTAGCAAGAAAGTTCCTTTTATTTTCGCTGTTCGCTGCTGTTAGACTCATACGGTTTAACAAAACTATCGCTGTGTCCATGGGCACGTAAGTACCACCTCACTTTGATGCTTCGTAATTGAAGTACGAAGAACTCTATATCGATATTACGAATACTCATTCCCTAAAGAAGTCGGTTAATAAAATGTAACAAGAACTCTTTTAAACAGCTACGATCACCCAAACGTTATAGAAGGTCAAGGGTCCATTGGTATCGAGATCATAGAACAAGTTCCTGCCGTGGACGCTATCCTAGTCCCTGTAGGTGGCGGAAGCCTTATCACTGGCATTGCTATAGCAGCGAAGCACCTCAAACCTGACACTGAAATTTACGTAAGTGATTTGCAACAATCAATGTATAAAATTAAAGTACCTACTTGACATCGTTTGAAGGGAAGAATTTTTGATTTGATATTTAAGTACTTAACAGTCGTAGTCGAGTAAATCATAAATGCTTCAAATCATGAACAGTCATTTAACGTGAAGAGAGATATTTTACTTATCTATGGGCATAAAATATGACGAATTTTACATTGTAAATTCTACATGTTACACTTCCACACCGCAAAAAGCGTAAGAGCAGCGTGATGGAGGACCCTCCAAGTTTCCCCCAGATCTAAACAGACCCAAGCCCAACAAAGGTTATTGAAAAAGGTCGCAGCAAAATCTTAATATTTAATGAAAAAAACAAAACACGCACGCTTTCTACACTCATGGCCCCGCACTAGGATTTTTTCCTGTGTCACGGGTGTCATGGACACGCAAATACGAATACACAAACACCCAGACATTGAACAGAAATTTTATTTCATCATTCAGATGTCTGTCTGGCCGGGAACCGAACTCAGACCCCACTGCGCGTCTGACCGGTATGGTGACTGCTCCGCCACGCGGCTCGACAAAAAGAACATAATTTTTGATACACTTTCTTGATTTAAATAGATTTTCAGATAATGTCTACACATTAAATTTGTTTTCGAAAAGTATGTTTATCATAATATATGATGTTTGTGTAACTCACAGACATAATTAAATGTATGTGTTGTAACATACTTATATAATACTTGGAAAAAAAATATTGGGTCATGACGAAAAAAATATAATTATTTTGAAATGTAACACACGTACCTATTACAGGGTATTCAAACTGAAAAAGCAATGGGCATGGTGGAGGCCTTAAGAAAAAATGAACGAGTTAAGGTTCCCATAGACTCTACCATAGCCGACGGGCTGGCTGTAAACTTGGTGGGAGTCAACACATTCCACAGTTTGAAAGGGATGGTTGATAAAATGGTACATTCGTAATTATTCCTCATTAATTTTATTTCATAACCACTGATAATTTTAGCACCATGCCGAAATTTAAAAACTACGATGACATACGATTCTCCTTCATTTTTTATACTAATTAAAAACTTCGCTTTGTAAGATATTTATGCGGCAATGTCACATAAAACCTTTATAATACATAAACCTATACAAAATATTTCATTTGCGCAATTTACTTCTTTATCAAACCTTCAAAAACAAATCTTTATTTTACACGATACATACATTTTTTCTTAATTATCATCAGCGCTTTACCATGTATATACATACATACTATAGAGACCACAACGCGTCTTCTCTTTAATGAAAAGCTTTGCGAAGTAGTAATAGATTTATTATTGACCTACAAATGAATTTTGTGAAGTATTTGTATTTCATATCAACATTTATGTCTTTATAGATAGTGGTAAAAGAGGATTGGGTTGCCCGTGCCATTATGCATATCGTGGAAGAAGAAAGATTCGTTGTGGAAGGCGCTGCAGCCGTCAGCATTGCCGCTATCATGGCTGGCTTGTTCCCTAATTTAAAAGGAAAAAAGTATGTACTTTATATTCTCTCCTGTGTATATATAATATTTATAATGTTTATGTTATTAATAACAAGAGTAGTAAGGTTGTTGATAAAGTTTAATTCAACAAACAATTCAAACACATACAGTTTCTTACGAATATCTAGGTATTTAAAGCTAGGGAATTTAGATAGACTAAAAAGGGGATTGGAGAATTCAAAAATTACAATCATATATTTATATATTAGGTTATATCTATAGCACACAATTATTTTTTTCTAGCTACGCGTCGGTGGACGACATGACTGACATAATACATATTTATAATCTACCCTAACAGGATTTTCCTGAGGTGATCGGACAAAAAATCTTTCTGCGGTTGATTACCGATGTTTATGATGACGGCAATGACTATTTACGACTGACTGTGTGACCCATATGACCCATATATATCAAATAAGCTGCCTTAACTAGTTTGACATCTGTACTATTAAATACACAAAATGTTTTCAAATACAGAGTGGTCGCCGTTCTGTCCGGTGGTAACATAGACACGACGATCCTGGCCCGCGCGCTGGAGCGAGGCATGGCTTCCGAGGGTCGGCTGGTGAAGTTCAAGGTGACGGTGAGTGACCGTCCCGGCGGCATGGCGGAGCTGTGCAGCATGATGGCGAACCTGGGCGTCACGCTGCGGGATTGCATACCGGAGCGAGCGTGGGTTAAAGGAGACGTCTTCAGTGTTGAAGTGAGTTTTTTGAAAACGTCGCTTTAATAGTTAACACACCTTTTTTTTGGCAATTGTGTAGAAAAAGATCACGTGAGATCCATGTGAGATCGGTCGTGCATCTCCAGTGCCCCACATTAGCGCTACTGACCTAAGCCGAGGTCCGTACCTCATAGGAGGTGCCCTTGGGTCAGCCGCAATCCCCCTATAAACCAGAGGCGGAAGGCCAGGACGCCGGCATTAGCTGGGTCCGCAACCGTCCCTCCCTCTAGGAAGGAGGAAGGTAGAGGAAACCGGAAAAACGGGGACCAAAGCCAACCCCCCCTTCCAGCCCAGTCTTCTTGTCCCGGCTTGAGCTTTAGGCTCGCCACTAAACCCGGTGAAGCTGTCAAGGCCAGTAGGGCCAACACCCCGCTTTTTCAAACATACACAAAGTCTATCTTTGAAATAGCAATTTATTAAAATATTGTCGTTTAATTGAAATATTGTCACTATGTTGTATCCGTAAATTGTTGCCGTGAGCTTCTCGTATAATTAAATATTATTTTTATACTTTCACGATTAAACTGTTTAATTTAATAAAGTTTTACATTTACATTTACGTTTCTATAGATGAAAGTGATCGCCGAAACCCGAGGATGGGATCACACAAAAGAGTTGATTGAGCAAATAAAGAAGAATTATAAAGAATACTTCTTCCAAGAAATGAACGAACGTCGTGACAAGACCCCTGGAGCAAAGCGCGGACCCTGCCTTGCACCGAATCCAGTCTGCATGCAAAAATAATCTAAAATCTACCCTAGCCAATACACATACATTTCACCCCCTTTTGATACGTCTTATGATGTGTCGGAAAATATTAAACACATAAAAATGTAAAACACCATAGTAAAACACAATATTCAATAAATCATTTTCTCTTAAAGACAAGGTCTATTATTTTCTTAAAAACGTATCCGACAACTACGAGGTTATGCTTAAAATAATGTGTATTGCCTATTATCGTATTATTATCGTATTACTAAGCATCCTTATTTATTGCAGTCTATGATTATTAAAATTAAGGTTCCTAAAATTAGATACAGGTAGGTAATATTTCCCTATGATAAAGTAATTATGCAAAGCAACAAAAAATACCTTTAATGGCAGGTATTAACGAAATACTTACTTATAAAGAAATCTTTACTTAAACAGTTATTTATGAATTGTAGTAGAATCGTGATAAAGTCGGTACATTAATTAGACATGGTTCCGTTATTCTATGCAGCTCATTTAACCAGATAAAACGTCGCGACATATTGCGTAAAAAAATATACAAAAATTTGTGTAATTTATACAGTATGGTGCGATTATCGCATCTTAAGACGGTACCTATATACTTATCACGCTGATTTCGAATTAAAAATAAAAATAATTATATTGCAGCCAACCTGTTTGCCATAACTGTCACCTGACATCTACATTTGCAACAACAATGTAATATAAAATATAAAAATTAATTTATATCCCCATCAAACCAACGTTTATATTACTTTTACTGACCAATACAACAATTAGTTTCAAAATGTCACGTCGATATGTAAGTAATCGCTTATTAAATTTATAATTCCTAAATTTAAGTTCATAACTCGCAGTCATGGTAATCCTGCCAGGCACGATCCGTAAGCTTTGTGAATACAGTTACTAAATATATAAGAATAAACGAAATATTTAAAGACAAATGAAATTATAATAGTAAGGGTCTAGAAAAAACTAAGGATTTTATTGGAGACAAGGCCTTTGTTGAACTAACTAATTAAGATGATTAAGACTCGAGCTAATTTTGAATAACCTTAGATTGCTGATTCCTACTTATGTACATCCTTAAAATTAATGGGAATAAGAAATATAACAACACGTATCTACTTTTTCATAGGAAGACTTCGATGAATTCTGTGATCCAGAAAACCCAAAAGCTATAACATATGAAGACGTCACCAACGCAGTTCATCGCGTCAGGCCTTTTATACCGATCACACCATGCATAGTAATACTTCTTTATTACATTATCTTTAATTTGTAACATATATTAATGAGACAAACCTAGAACTCTAATTGAATTATGATAAAATTAGGGGTTACTGCTGGGTAGTTGTTTCGATTAAAATTTATTTAAATAGTTGATGTCCCTAAAATGTGCGACCCGGAGCATGCTAGGCTCCCTTCAGATCAATATAAAATTCAAGTGATAATTTAGGTATATCTGGAAAAAATATAATTTACTTAAGGCGAGATAAACCTAATAAAAATATAACTACGATCAAACTGTTTGAAATAAAAGCTTTCTTTTCATAACACACTTTTATTAGTTATTAAATGACGCAGTTAACTTCGATATCGACTATTTCCAGCCTTCACACTACCAGCGGGAATTTGCAATGCACTTGCATTACAAGTTAGAAGGCGTCCTAAAAACTGGAAGGTGTGTACTTTTCCCTATATTACGAAATAGGTATTATTAGTAAAACCATAATTTGATATGATGTCTTTACTCAACAACATTTTTAAAGGTAGAAGATGAAAGTGTCTTAACCGATGACAAAAATGGATTTACATAGTTAATGGTTCAGTTGTTTATTGGCACTGTTATGTTGATTAATTTTCAGCTTCAAAGAGCGAGGAGCCCTTAATTTATTACAATTAATGCCCCTGGATAAAAAGAAACTCGGAGTAGTGATTGCTTCGTTAGGAAACCAAGCAGTAGGAATCTGCTACTACGCGGCGAAGCTCGGTATTCCCGTAGTGGTGGTGATGCCAACTTGTGTCCCTATCAACAAGTTGCAAAGATGCCATAACCTTGGTGCTAAAGTAGTGGTGCAGGGGAACAACTTGCTCGAAGCCCAGAGATACGCACGTGCTATCGCGAGAGATAAGGGTCTAACTTACATAAACGGGTACGATTTTTTAATTATAATAATATACAGTATCAAATATCTTTAATCGCCTATTCGTCGCCACCTATTTAGTAATTTAAGTCAACGTTCACCAAATTCAATATTCTGCAGCCCTCAAGACGTACCACCCGAGGGTATGAAGTCCTTTGACCCGCACCTTCTACGCCACTGATCTTATTCTAATTCAAAATAATAAACAAGATAGCGTTATATATACCGCCTCTAAAATCTGCCGCCCTAGTCTCCAGCCTACTCGGCTGCTGGTAAATCCGCCACTGTTTAATCATCACTAGAACACAGGGGATCCAAATGTGTGACACGAGGAGAAAGTACAAGTTGAACTGACTTAAAAAGAACAGTCAATGAAAAGTTCTGTCTCCGGCAGAAAAAATGTTCGAAACTTCGTAAATAACCTTTTAGTTTCCTTGTAGCCGTGACCACCCTCATATCCTAGCCGGATATGGAACAATAGCTTTAGAAATATTGAACCAAGTGCCGAACGTAGACGCAGTGATAGTGCCCGTGGGCAGTGGGGGTTTGGCCGCGGCTGTCGCTACGGTCATAAAACATGTGCGACCTAACTGCCTCATATATGTAAGTCACTTGAAATATTAAATAGTAGATATTATATCCTATGACGTTTACCTCTTTGATTTAATCGATAGATAAATATAGATTTTCCTCAATTACCGTTGGAGTAACACGAAAAGTGATTAGCACCTTTCCGCTAAAAAAATAAATTTTTAACTGCGTATATTCCATCGAAAGCTTGCTATTTGTTAGCGTATTTAAAATTTTATGGAAATATAAGTCTGCAACCAAAGGATGTAGTGACGTCACTAAAATAGTCGCCATCTTTTAATAATGCAAAATATCGAAATTGGAAGTAACCTATAATAAAAATAAATAAATCTTTAATAATCTAAAAAATGAATCTTTATTTTTATGCTTATTATTAACTTTTTATGCTTATTAATAAGCTTATTTGCACGCAAAATTTAATGTAAATCGTACCAATGATTCTTGCGTGATTGAGTAACAAACAGACACTAATGTATAAAAATGTGATGAGATGTTCATATAATTTTTATATATTCGAATAATGTAGATGAAAAAACGATTATATCCCAAATTCATTACTCTTATTAAAATAATGAAAATTTTCAACAACAACTACGACTTGTAGGGTGTGGAGTCAGAGAAGATGCCAGTATTCTACAAATCGTTGGAGAAAGGCGATCCTGTGAGCATCCCGATTCAGGCTTCGTTGGCGGACGCCATATCAGTGCCTAATGTGGGCGTTAACTCCTTTTTTATCACTCAACCTCTCCTTGACAAAATGGTAAATACTTACTTCCTTTTTTCTGCATTAAATTAGTTCCCATTTAAATTGAACTATGCACGATACATATATTATTTAAATAAATACCTAATATTTTACTTATAGTTACAAAAAAGAAACATTTAACTTTGTTCAAAATGATGTAACTTTGTAAGATTTTTTTATAATGTTATTCGAAAAATAAACATATTGAGCTTGGAAAACCTTTTGCAAAGTGATTATGAATTTCTAATACGCACATAACTGAAAAATCTGAGGTTCCTGGATTCGAATATTGGGGCCCTGAAATACCTACATATTTTATTTAACCTTTAACAGTTTACATTTTTAAACATTACAATATTTAGCTTCTAGTCAATGAAGATTGGATAGCTCGTTCTATTCTACATTTGATCGAAAAAGAACGTTTTATCGTCGAGGGTTCTGCGGCATGCACTCTTGCCGCCATTCTTGGAGACTTAGTGCCTGAACTTAAGCTGAAGAAGTAAGTAAAACTGCCGAATAAATTTCTAAGAGGGATAGGCTCTATCACCTATTACAACTAAAAGTTTATTAATAAATTTGGTAGTATGTTGGCAGATAATAGTTTTGTCTACATAGAGGTATTATGCATAGAGTAGAAGTGACATACAGCTGCCTGTAAGCGAAAACGTCAGAGGGTTAGAAAGATGAATAAGATAACGAAACCCTACCTGTCTTTCTCTACTAACGCACGCGCATTTAAAGAATTGCGCCAGGAATAGGCTATCCAACCAAACCAAACACATTATCCAACCAGAAATTCAATTACAACAACAAACCGTGAAATCATTCTATTATGCCTACTTTTCTCGCTTATTGTATATGCAATGCGAGGAGAGAGAGTTAAAAAGGATATCAGAATCTTCCCTCTCTTTTTAACCAAACGACAATTAAAAGCCTAGCTTCCCTGCTCTAACTTATAATATGTCTATGATTGTCTATGGGTGAAGGGTTTTTAAAATTTAATTCATAAAATTTAATTACCCATCCGATCCAATCCATTTAATAGCAACTTTATTTTTACAATACTCCTTATTTTTCCCAATAACCATCGCTTTTGTTTTAACCTACCTACCTAATTTACTTAATAACTAGTTTGGATGCATATTATACGCCTCATGCGGATCTGTATTTAATCAATTAAAATCAAATATTTAAATTCGTCAATACTTCTAATTACCGTAATTAAATGTTTTCCCACGTAGCGTCGTTTGCGTGTTGAGTGGAGGCAATATCGACTCTATTCTACTGGCGCGTTGCATGGACAGAGGGCTCGCTGCTGAAGGCCGACTAGTTAAATTCAAAGTAATTAACACGTAGACAACATACTTCTATCTAACAATGCCAATAAATCCCATACCCCTAACGTACCCTGTGAAGTCATGTTTTGATTCGAAAAATGGTGATACTTTTTTATAAATTTGAATTTCGCGCGCAAAATTTTTACTTTTTACCTAACTGCTTCCGATCAAAGGTAATATTTTTCGTGCGTTTGTATGTATGTAAACAAAATAAAATAGACTTTGCTAAAAGGGTAGAATTTCCCCTGTGGAAATTCAAAAACCAACACCATATATTAACCGCCCTTCTGGTGTAATTGTTACTGGTATACCACGAAAATTAACAAGATTCAGTTCAGAAGACCTCAGAATTCTATTCTTACCTTACTTATACAAGGCTTTCTTCTTTTTTTTTCTGAGTTTCTAACGTAATGTTAAGAAGAAATAATGTTAAAGATAAAAATATATCAATGTAATCTACACCATCTAATGATTTTATTAACCACTTTCAGGTTGGTATAAGGGATACATCTGCAGCCAATGCAGAGCTTTTAAGACTTTTAGCAAACGGAGGATATAATGTAGTTCGAGAGTTCCAGGACCATGTTTGGGTTGAAAACGAAATATACACAGTTGAGGTGCGTACTAACTATAAAAATAACTAAATAAATTTTACTATTTTTAGACTATACATTTCGTATTAGTTAATAACGGGTACTTACAATAACAGTTTTTATTTCTGTTTTGAAATATCAGTGTAAGTATAATTGATACAGAAGATAAAAGCGCCTATTGGAAGTACACATTACATAACAATGTGTATTCGACCATAATATAAGTCTAAAATCACAACAATCGTTTCCTCTTCCTATATTGTTGGACGAGAAAGTTGATTCTCTTCATATCCATTAATTCCTAATTGAAATGTTCTATCGCGATAGAACCTAGAACCAAGATTATTACGCCTATAACATCCATAGTTACATCATAACATAACATCCGAAGTTCCATATTTTCTTTCAAATTGCATTCCTCTTCATTCAGAGAATTATAACAAATACCAAATACTTTTATATTTAAATAATACCTATCTACATTTCAGAAGAAACTAGTGTGTGAAACAAGAGGCTTAGAACATGCACTGGAACTTAAAAGGATCATAGAACGCGCATACCCCTGTTCTTCCGCATTTGAGACAGAACCGTTCAACGACAAGAGAACATGTCCATGTTATGTTAGGAAATGTGTATAATAATATTAAAATCATTAAATGATTGCAATTATAAGTCCTATACATAAATTCTATATAATATCTCAAATAATATTATTTATACTTCATCCTATAGTCTAAAAAATCGTATCATTAAATATGAATTACTTTTTCAAATTCTTTAAGGGTAAATTGGTCCTTCAAGCCAGACAATTTTTATGCACAAAATGGCATTGCCAAAATTTTACATTTCCAATACAGACTTTACAGTTAAAATTTTTGTATATATAAATATGAAAAAATGTTTTCAATTTTTTTAGGGTATATTGGTCCTTCAAGCTGGATAATGTTATGCAAAAAATTGAATTACAATTAATTTCTAACCCTAATAATTAAATTAAATTTTAGTAGCAATGTCAAATATTAGCATTGAATATTCAACACCAAAGTATGTCAATGCAACCTTCCTTTCTCTTTAATAAGTGTACTGAGCATTGTACTATAATATACATCACAAAATTATTTTTGATTAAATTCAGTTCTAAAACAGAATAGGATAGGAAAATTTAGAAGAACATTAAAATCGAAATAGGGCACCAAAATAAAATTTAGAATAACATTTAAACACAGTTATATATTTATAATATATCAGCAACATAAATTATTGTAACATACATTGTACACAACACATACATATAGTGGAATCCCATGATTTTTACTGGAAAGTTTGGTCCATAAATGTAGCCATCTTAATGTCTCTTTTGCTTAATCCGTTGACATCATGAGAAGACAGTGTAACCTGAAAAAATAGTTTCTTTTTTTTTTCAAAACAATTATGATAATGTAGATAAATAGCTTTTAATAAACATTTTATTACATAGGTATTGTTTTATTTAATTCTATTTTATACATATGCATATATAAATAAATAGATCGATATAAAAAAGTAAGTAATTTTATATATTTTGTTCATCAACCAATTTTCTTCAATTTTAACTCTTTTGGTAGATATTGATGACCTTTTATTGTTGTGAATTACAAAAATTTTCAAATTTTCAATCGCTCAATAATAATTATTGTCATTATCAACCATTAGCCGAACACTAGTTTATATTGCTTTATCATATTCAAAATCATTTTATTTGTTCATTCACATGTAAAATTTATCTATATTCTTT